>JASSUY010027691.1:0-28858 GCA_032466535.1 Forpus xanthops | reverse complement strand
CAAGAAATCCCCCCCCCCCAAAAAAAGAAAAAGCTCCAACCCCACACCCAGGCAAGCAAACAAACCATCCACAAACATCCCCCCCCCACCTCCCCAAAACCAAATAGCAGTTCAGAAAGGAAAGGTCATTTCTCAGACAGCAAAATTCTCTAAGGATGATCTGAGAGAAATCCTACTAGTATGAAAGAAGAAAAAGACTTCCCCACATTTATAATCTTCGCCACAGTTCCCCTCATCCTCAGAATATATCAGCCTTGCAGCCTTGGGCCTGCAAAAGAATAATCTCTTGACTACAGTAAGGTCTCATTAAAAAGTTAATTTTCACCCAAACACCCCTTTTCTTCAGACATGCTTTATGAAAATTATTATCACTTTGCTTTTATTTACTGATCTGACAGTATTTGGCAATGTCTCAGATCTATAAGGTAGCCAAAACCCTCACCTGGGGATGTCAACAGCATCAGCAGCAGGAGCTACATTCCAGATAAACAGCGTTCATGCTCCTATTTGATGCAAGCTTTAGCTCCTTGAACTTGAGCCCAGACAGTGCCTCACACAGCCCACAACGCCGTGCAGCTGGTTCTGTTATCTGACAGAACAGAAGACCTTTTAAAAGTGGAGGCTGCATGGTAACTAAGTTGTTACAGACTAAATATAGAAGCACTTATTTAAATGCAGCATGCACACAGGTGTCTGTGTTGGTCACAGCAACAGCTTTCAGTTTACCCCCTCTCTGACTCTCCCAGCAAAAGATTAGGAATATATCTTTGCTCTAAGATACCACTTACTGTCCATGCATTCAGTAAATTACTTTGATTATGTGTGATGAATCAGCCCAATAAATGTAAGATCTCTGAGCTCAAGTCACAAGTAACAAATTGGTACCCAGTTCAAGGATTCTATGTTCTGCATCTTTTTGGATGCTGTGAAGTTGCAAATTTAATTACTGGAAGAATGGGGAGGGAACCACACCTTCAGTGAGCTGGGAGTTTCCTTTTGAAAGATTAGGCTTCTCCTAGAGAGCTTCTCCCCTGGCAAGAAAAGCAGTAAAGGAAGTCAGCCTCAATCCCAGAGCACTTTGTTGGCCCCTGGGACTTTCTAAAATGAATATAAAAAGCCTACAGGGAAGTCACTTGAGAGCAATAAGAGATAAGATCCTATAAAAAGCTATCTGACAAATAATTTGTCTGCCATACAAGTAGTCCAATGGAGTCCTGGAGATAAATTAAGTACTCAAATGATGCTAGAAGGAAAATAGAAATGAAATTGAGCAAATGAAGGTAGAACAAGGATTGCAATCACACTCAGCAAAGACTAATACGTTTAGCTTTCACTAGTGAGATGTATTGTCAAAGCTACTATTTCTGTTCCTTTTTTTCCTCTTAGATTGGTGCAAGACACCAACACTGTGGTTAGCAAAGACATATTATTTATTTGTACACGGCTAATACTCACTGTGCAAACCAAAAACTAGAACCTCAGTGCCAAATCAAATCTTTAAATAACTGATTTGAGACTGAACTTACAAACTTACAAAACAGCACCTGTATTGTAAAGCTGGATTTGAGTACTTCATTTTATTGTTACTCTCACTTTAATTTTTAAACATCTTTTATAATAATACTTGCAGACAAGTGACTGATACTGTTACATTTGTCTCTTCTTCTTCGCAAAAAGATGCAGTAACTACCGAAAGGTGGATTGGACCATTAGCAGACCAAGTATTCATTAATTGAATTACAAACTATCAAGACTTAAATCAGTTTAGATTATAGTTAAACTACTAAAACTTTTATGAAGAGACAACTTTTTTGTACAGAGCTTAAATATTTCAGGGAAAAAATGGTTTTATGTCTTTCCCATATTTTACATGATTCAAGCACTGGTAGAACCAGCTGGAGGCTGTAGCAGTGGGGGTGGGGGGGAATGGTAGAAAAAGGACTATAGTGGGATTACAAAACTGACGTTAGTACATGATGATAATGCAAACTTTATCATACCTACAATTATGCATGGTAGAGTTACATGAAAAATTGATTTAACATGCCTGTACATAGCTCTCCACTGGGACTCTTGCATAGTTTTGGAAGTAAGCTGATGGATCTGATTATATCAAATCAAAAGCTGAAGAACTTAAATGATAGTAAAGGGGAAAAAAGCTTTTAGTTCAGCACAATGCTAGCAGAGCTGCGAAAGGGAACTGCTGAGCTGCAAATTAATTGATAAACTGGTGAAAAACACTTCTGGGACACTCACCTCCTACTTTAGAAGTTTCGAACTACACTTACTGTCTGAATACAGTGATTCATGCACATGTCATCTAAGTGGCTCTGTTGCCAATTATGCGATGTTGGCTTAAATGCTGAGATGCATAGGTTTGGAAAATTCAGCACAGGATAAAATAGAGCATGATAAAGGCTATCTTTTGGCATAGCTGCTATTAAAATGAAAAATAAGAATAATAACAAACTGTGGCAGGCACAAATTCACCCAGAACTTTGACCCTGGAATGGGGTTTCCAGGCACTATCTAACCTTCATGCCAGCCAAAGCTCAAGCACAGTGCAAGCACAAAACAGGACATGCTAGCAGTGGAGCTGCCAAACTACATCTACTCCTTACAGGTAAGAAAACAGGAAGTTATTTGAAGCTGGGAAACTACACTGCTAAAGTATAAATTTTATGTATGTATACATATATATATATATATACAGATACACCCAGAGGTATTTATTTCCAAGTCAATTGTACTGCAAGCACTGGGAAGAGCTGCTTTAAGTTCTATTTTCCTTTTGCCTATACAGAAACTGCTTCCGTGCGTATGTATTCATTACTTACACTTTGATTCATTTGATGTGAATGAAAGATTGCTTCATAAAATCTGATAACTCTGGTCACAAGGGTGATAGTATAGCAGATGGCAAGTCTGGAGGTTTTAGTTTGTTTTTGTTTTGTTTTGTTTGGGTTTTTTATTTGGGGGAGTGTTTAATATTTCTTTAAACATACTGAACAATTGTTCTAAAGCAATGACTAATTTATAGTAAATTTAAAAATACTACATTGATATTTTGCTAAGTTCTGCAAGCAGATGCAACAAGCAGAAACCAGGCAACCTTTTTTTTCTTCAGAGGAGCACACAGATCACTTATTATCCTGTGTGTTTAGGTACAGCAAGATGATGAAGAATACTGATGTGCAGAGAACTGATTCTTTCCTCTGGTGCTGAGTTGATATTCGAATTTAATACTGAATCTGGAGTTGTAACCCAGCATGCAGCAATGTGTAGATGCATCTCTCAGAAATTTTGCTGTGAAAGCAGATGGTGTCCTTTAAGAAACAGATCAAGAATAATATTTTGCCCTTGAGCCTGTTTTGAGCTTCAATACCTTGCCCCCATGTTAGCCACTCTTGTAAACTCAACCGTTTGGAAGCATAAGTTTCAGACAGTGCAGGACCAAGAAGCATTTATTAATGCACACATGCTTGTACTTATCTGGTGCAGCTCAAGCTCTGCCAGGTCCATACCAGTACTTACTTATTGTTATTTGATCTCTGAAAGAATAATTAAATGGGATGGTATTCAACCTAAGGATTAAATGAAACTCAGCAGAAGAACTAAAAAAACAGAAAAGGTACTGGAAAACACTGAAGAAAAAAGTTATAATGCAATTCTGATATTTTAGTCCTACTTAACCTAAGCACAAAGATTCCACCTTTTCTGAAAAAGTTAGAGGGACATATATGCTCAAATTGCGTTACTTCAGGATTCTTATTTTTTTTAAGAGATTTCCACACAGCTCATTCAGAAAAGACACACATTTCTACCCAGAGAACAGTGTAAGTTGAGTATGCAAGACTGGGGTGACTTGTAAGCAAAAAATCTCTATTCTTCACAAAGAAAGACTTCTGCTTTGACCCTCCCCCTTATTCTTTCTGCTTTTGTTAGTCAGTAAGTAAAAAAAACACTGTACTAGCTCACATTTGGGTTTGTCTCTAGTCTCTTTGTGACAGAATCACAGTTAAAAGCAGCTTAGCTAACTCTCAAGGTTGGGCAGCCTCTTCAGGAGAGAATTATTTTCCTTCCAGTTCTCTGCCACGCTTATACATTAGCAGTGCAATGGGATCAAGCCTTATCCTCATAAAGGAAGATGTCATTCTAAGTAAAGTTGGAATAGTAATCCTCTGCATCAAGAAAAAAGGTACAACTGGCATTCTATCATGTTTCGCTGACAAGCTAGTGCATCCATAAAGATGGTTTTAACTCTTACCACTACAGTCCTCCAAATACGCTGCACCACACTTTGCACAGCTATTTAAAGGTAATGAAGCTGCAAGACAAAGGTGACATCCATAGCAGACTAGCCTTCGGTAACAGAAGTATCGGGGCGAAAAAAAATAATAAAAATCTCAAAACTAGAAGTTTTATCTCTTGCATTAGGATCACATCCTAGTTTTAGAAGTTGCTATGCCCCTTATGGAGCTGACTCAGCCAGCTGAGTGCACATACAGATACACAGGGTGCCAACTGAATCCATGCTGTCTTTCCAGAGTTCCTTTCCTCTTTTTTCTTGGATATACAAAGAATAACATGGCAATATAAAAAGTGGGTTGCAAGGACGATAGGGAAGAACAACAACAAAAACCATAGCACCATTGTAACTTTTTTTTTAAAGAAACAAAAAGAGCCAAAAAAAAAAAGGCACAAAATCATTTCAAAGACAAAATAAAAATGCTGCTTATTCCGTATGAAAAATCATATTTTACCACTTCATCTCCAAGGCAAAAGAGTGAAGCAATCCTTCACAGCTATCCACTATTACCCTCACCACCACGTGGTGCTGGCAATTCCACTAAAATCCAACTTCTTTGGCAATTTAGCAGTGCAAGAATTTACACCTGCACTAGAAATTAGAATTTAGGTTGGGTTTTTTTGTTGGTGGGTGGGGTGTCTTTGGGTTATTTTTTAGTATTTCCAGAGCTTTATTTTTCCACTACGTGCATAGGAAGGATTTAAGTTATGCATGATCATTACAGTGTTAGACTTGTCACAAATGAAACACATGCCATGTAACTTAATTGGCTGTAAGAAATCCTTCTTTCAGCATATGTTCTCAGTACCCATTCTTATAACATCAAATGTTTGTTCTAAAAGAATTGGTTCAATAAATAAATAAAGCTTTTAACCTCAAAGGTGTCGTTAAAAGATGTGAGCATTCAGCATGCTTGGAAGGCTAAGAAATAGCATAGTATGTCTCTGTTTAAGTAACAGGGCTAAACGGTATTGACCTTCCACCTTGAAATACATTTTAAAAGTATTAGTATTTAAAGTTACACCTGTGATACTCTGAGACCTAGTACTTTCCTCTAAGCAAAACTACTGCTGATCATCTTTTGGATAGCTATAGATGATGACCTTTACATTAAAAAAATAAAAAATTTGAGGTATTATCTGCTCAAGCTTCCTTAAAACACTAGCACTGATCATAACCATCAAAATACTTTTAAGAAATACCACAATGTCATTAAGAAAACTTTAAAGTAATCATTATGCTTTTTGCATTTCAAGGAATATCATCTCATTTTTGCTCCAGGAGATTAAATGTACAGAAAAAAACAGATCCCACACAGAAAATGCGAAGCACTCAGAAGACCCCAAGAAATAAACTCACAAGAGCCACAAATATCAAGATTCCTGGGAAGGAATAGTAATTTTGATGTATGAAATTCTTCAGAAAGTCACTCCTTTTTATGGAACAATTTGGGGTCACCTACAATTACAAGTCACTGCTGAAATTGTCTGTTCTTTATTTTCCCTAATGCTTAGAAGCTTTGTCCAGATAGAAAGCCTGATACATTAGGAATGTTTTACTAGAAGCTATCCAAATGAGATGCTCATTATAAAAATTTAAATTTCTCTTCCACATACCACATGTGTCATTTTGCAGTTCTTCCAAGACATAATGCAGTTCACCCTGCAATCTTCCAAAACAATTTATTGTCAAACATCACATGTACATATGGATAAGAAAGTGGAGAACCTAAGGCCATGAATTACAAAACTGGGATTCATATTCACACTTCTCTTTCAATTTCTCTCTCCAGAAGGCTGTGACTCTTCCAAGAGAGACTGAAACCCCCTGAACATTCTCCCTGCCACGTACACTCCAGAAGTGAAGCCATCTTACAAAAGACAGATTATTCTTTCACCGACTGCTCTCAAGAATGACAGCGATTCTGGAGGAGAGGCAGGGAGGGAACATGGGACTTCCAAAGACTCAGAGAACACAAAGGAACATCCCAAAAAGATGCCAAAATCAAGTGAAGTCTATAAATTTCCTCTACAAGAACTCCAGCAGAAAACATTTAGAAAAAGGAAATTCTGCAAGTTTCTACTCAAGAGACAGCTAAAGAAAGGA
Source organism: Forpus xanthops (assembly GCA_032466535.1). Lineage (NCBI taxonomy): Eukaryota > Metazoa > Chordata > Aves > Psittaciformes > Psittacidae > Forpus > Forpus xanthops. The sequence goes on along the minus strand of JASSUY010027691.1, from coordinate 22,443 downwards.
CCACCAAGTGTCAATAAGCATCAACATCCTGTCAAGGATTGCTTATCACCTTGGACACAACTGAAAGCATCTATCAATCTCTGAAAAGCCTTCATCATTCATTATGTGTTGATCACATCTCTACAACAGAAAGTTATAACTGCATTCTTTCTCTGTCATTGCTTTGGAGTTCATGCTGCCCATCCTTCAAAAATTTAAACACTGAAGAGAGAAGATGACAGCCATAATGCAGTATCAGTCTTAAAATGTGATGCCAGATTAGGTAGGACTATGAGCTGCACACAAAATTTAGGGTAGAAGTTCTCTCTATCCCAAAGGGTCCTGGCAATCTTCTGGAAAGACTGTGGATATTACCTACCAGCTTAGAAAATTAAATTATTGCCTGCTATTTTCTATTATTGTTGCAGAGTAACACCACAGAAAACAGATACAACATGTTAATTTCATATTCACTGAAGCATCAGAAGATAAAAAAAGCATCCTGTTTCATGTCTGTTGTTTGAAGACTTCAAAATACAACATCACCCAAGTTCTGACTTTTCTCCCAAAAAGGACATAGCTTGGACTCCATCCTGCCTGCCCTAAGGTGACATGAAACTCTTAATTCTGAGGGGAAAAAAAAGAAAACAACAACCAAAACCCAGACAAGGCAAAAAAAAAAAAAAAAAAAAAACCACCAAAAACCAAAAACCACCAAAGTATCTACTCCATAGAGCAGCTAATCACCTCTTCTGGTGCATTAATAGATTCGGTGCTTTAGTAGCGGATCCTGAAGTCCAAAAAGGCTCATGATATGTATGTATTTTTATCTCCTGTTACAAGAAGAGAGAACACAAAGCAAACAAATTCAAAGACCTGGACAACAACAAACTCCTGAATACAAAACTGCAGAAGACACAGTTAAGACAAAAGATCTAATTCTCTCATGTCAGTGAAAGAATCACACTGAAAGCACCAGCACTCTTGTGGGATATCAAAACTCTACCAGATGCAGAGGCTTGAAGGACCCTAACCCAGAAGCAAACAAACCGAGTTAGAAGGGTACAGTTATTTTCTGGGTTTGTACTTTATCTGTTGATGTACATTTGATACAGTTGCTGTACAGAAACTAACCTCAATCAACAGCATCTACAGAACCACAGCCAAGTGGCTGTGCTGCTTCTTCCTGATAGAAGCTAGCAGAGGAGGGAAAAAAAAAATCCCAACTGCCAAACACATAGCCTAAAAATAAAATCTGAAGAAGTTAAAGAACTTCAAGTTCAAGAGTATAGGCCAACATTACGTATGGAAAAGGATGAGTCCAGGATCAAAGTCAAATGAAGGGAAAAAAAAAACAAAAATAAGACACACCACAAAAACCTGAAGAAAGACCTGTGGTCTAGTTTTGGTACATACATACATGCACACACATTTATTCAAGTTCAGCTCAAAAAGAAAAGCTCATTAGTGCCTTAATTTCTAGAGACTTGATTGTCGTTTAGAGAACATGGATGGCAAAATATTTTGTAGGATCTACCTTTACCAATGTCCTTAGCCAAAAGTCCCTATGAGTGAAGATACCATGACCCAAATGGAATTTATTAATAGAAGCAGTCAGGCTGTTTCCTTAAATAAATAAATGGGGAAGAGGGGTGAGAGAGAAGAAGGACTAACAGAGAAAGCTAAAGCTGGCAAGGCTCATCTATTATACACACTCGTTTGTTTGTCCTGATTACAGACAGTTTCAATCTCTCCTGCACTACTGCAATTTGTTTTATTTATCCCATGACTAAATGGAAGAAATAATATCAAAACCTCAGGATTTTAAGAAGCCAAATGCACTTAAAAAAAAAAAAAAGTTGGAGGGGGAGAGGGAGAGAGAACAACATTTTTAAGGACAGTACAAACGCAGTACAATCATTTTCTGTCCACAGGAATGACGTGTAAGAAAATGGTACTTAATTTAACTAGCAAAATGTAAAGCACTTTATTTCCCCCTCTTCATTTCATTCTTATACTTAAAAGCAAAAAGTGCTGTGCTTCATTATAAATCTTTCTCTTCAGATGGAGAGAGAGACTTTATTTTGGCGACACAGCACACATATTCCAAGAAGCACATGACAGAAACCATGTATAAAAAAAATATTTTTTATATCTTCTTGTTGGCTTTCACACATCAATTTCATTGAACTGCTTATTGATTTATTTTTTAAGAACACATGCAGCTAGAGAAGTCCAATATTGTTTATGACAATGAATTAATAATAATAATAATCATCATTTGTATTAAAGAAGAAAAAAGTTATAAGCCTTCTGAAAGAAACACTCTCATTTAGAAGAAAAAAGGAACAGGGTCTTTAACATTTTATTGATATTTGCCAGTCAAGATATGAAAAATTATTAACTAATAACTTTCTTTAAACAAACATTTAACGGAAGGCCATAAAGAATCTCTTGAACAAGTTGATGGAACCATCATGGAAAAAATTATCATCAAGGAGGTTCACGAGGAACATGGTAATTTGATTATTCACATGACAACACTACCAATGGTATTATTTCCAAGTTTTCTCAGACAAATTTTCAAAATAGTAAGAAGTTGCAGATTTTAACCTTAACAGTCACTGACCAGTTTAGAACATGAAGTTTAAAATCCCCACTAGAAAAATGGTTTACTTTTGGTGTTTCTGTCAGTATTTAATTGCAAGTATTGGAACCCAGTTTCAGTCCTTACTTATCTCCAGTTCCTTTCCTGTGATCTTCCGTCAGGTAATAACTGACAAATTCAGATTACCTGCAGAGAGATCAATGGAAAGAAACATTTTTCAAGAAGGCAAAGTGTGCAAGTCACTGAAATGGCATGAAGTTCAAGAGAATATATTTTTTTTTGTCAGTTCATCAGTTTGTCAGTGAAGTTTTAGCCCTAAGGTTCCAAATGAGTTTCAAAAAACTATAGGAAAGAAGAAAAGGTTCCACCAATAGTTGTATTTTGAAAATAGAAAATGCTGAAAATATCTTAGATTCCATATAGGTCAAATATAAAGTACTTTTAAAATCCTTAAGATCTTCTTTCCTCCATGACAGTTACACAGATCCAGTGAAACAGACTTTGTAATTATAGGAAATTTATATAGTAACAACTGAGAAGTGAGAAAAAGAACACAATTAAGAGCACTAAGTGAAAATGGGGATGAAAGCCACTGGTTTGGAAGGTAAAGAACTAATGGCATAAAAATGCAAGCATAAGCCAGTTAACATTTGATAAGACCAGGGAGAAGAAAAACATAAGTTGTTATTTTCTGTGTTGTTCTGAACTATTTAAATTCCAGCCTTCCTGCAGGTGATAGTCCAAAGAAGTGCGCTTAAAAGGAGAAATTTAAACCAAGAAACCCTTCTTAAACCAAGAGACCTTTCGTGGATATTTATGGGGTGATTTTTATCCAAAGACTGTGAGGCAGAAAGGGCTTTTACAGAGGGTGAAGACCAGTACCATAAACTACCGAGAGACAGTCTCCTGTTAGAGCAGAAGGCATTGTTTGTAAGATGTTTACTGGCTGTGAAGCATCTCAAAAGAACCCCTGGTTTATTTTCTTCTAGGCCAGTCCTCCCAAGTTTAAGTCTCTAAATGTCCTACAAAGGAACACGCTCCTGTTGGTCAGGTACATACCAAAAAAAAAAAAAAAAAAACAAAAACCAAAACACACCCATCATTTGTTATAGCAAAGCGTGACAAAGCACAAAAGGAGAGTTCCTCAGGTCTTCATTATACCCCATATCCATATAGGTACATATGCTCTTTCTTCATTTTAAAAAAATAACTGTATTTTTGTCTCATATTTTTAGACTTCCAATATAAACAGCCTTCTGAAAGACACAGCAGTGGGAACACTCAACACATTAGTTATAATATACGGTGTTTGAATTCTGTGATAAAATGAGCGACAGACTGCTCATTCCCTCAGAGGAAGCCAATTTCTTCCCTGTAACCATCAACATCTTTCATATTTCCAGCTTTCATAAGATCAATGGTTGCAGCTAAATTAACAGAAAGTTTATTTTTAGTCCAAAGTTCTTTAAATTCTCTCAACTCTCTAAATAAGCATCCTCTCTGGTCTAAGGAAACTCAAACTACCAATATAGAATAATCTTCTTCTCTATATCTTCAAGGCAGAAGTATCTCTGGCATGTTATTATTTACAACCATTCTATCAAAATTATGTTCAAAGATTCAATATTTCACAACAACTCACTGTGTATGTTAACAACGCCTGTATTGAGAAATATTTTCTAAATTACAGGGTTTGGATCTTTTTAAATGTTAGCTAAACCAGGAAAAACTTTAATAAAAAAAAAAAAAAAGTGAAACATAGCAACAGAACTAGTAAGTTTTTAGAAATTTTGAAGACACAGAGAACTTCACACCATCATCATAAAAGCATTCATTTTTCTGCTATTAAATTTCCTTTCGATTTCAGAGACAACACAGGACACAGGGTTAATCTTTGATTATATCTTAACAGTAATACCTTATAAGACTCCTGGACAAGTTTCCCTCATTTGGGAGATCTCAGGCCATCCTCAAGCACACAAGACAGTATACCCAGCACATGGTCTTTTCAGCTGCTGAACAGCAGTGACAGGTGACTGGCAAATTTATATTTGCTTAAAACCATTCTCTACCCCCCAGGGCCTCCAATCAAGTCTATGGGAAGCTTAATACAAAGGACTTTGAGAATCACAAGTCCTAAATTCTGACTCCAGCTTCTCAGCAGACTTCAGCAACCACCAGTAAACTCGCCCTGCCTCAGGTCAAAATTTAGAAATTAGCTTGTGCTTAGTAATTCAGCATGTCAAGTGGCACGGCCTTATACAAACTCTCCTTAACATCAAAATATAATGTCGATATTCTTCCTAACATAATAGTATAGTTGACCATTTCGTGAGATCAATCAAGAATTTTTCCCTTTCAATACTTCACGTAAAGTATTATTTCAAATTTCCACTCCAACTGACAACAGCTGTTTACTTATTCTTGAATATAACTTGCCTGTATACTCCAAGAGATATTTTGGGGACAGTAACAATTTCATCTAATTCTTAATGCAGATTCTTACATCAATAGAACTTAAAGCTTTTTATAAGAGAATCCTGTATCATTTGCTCAAATTCAGCAGAGCACAGAGCCCTAAAGGGCTTGTTATCCACTGATGTATCAGAACTGGGTCCCACTTGAACTACTAAAGAAAGGAAAAATATTTCAACTCAGTGGTGAAAAAGGACTCTGAACTTCATCTACTTCAGGTATTCTTCATAAAGTAATGAACTTCCATCAACAGGAGACATTCTTCTGATTTAGAAGGGCCATTTGCTTTGTTCAGGTAAGTAGTAGTATCTTGGTAGGATGAGCCAAAATCCCCCTAGTCAAGCTCTCAGTGTAGTAAAATTAGCTAATCTCTAACTTGCCATCTGCTCTCAAAAGCCAGAGGGAGAATACAGTCTAGGAACACAGTTAATACGAAAAATAGTTATGTCAGAAGGTCTTGGGTAATGCAACTAAGGAAGATAAGTGGGATTGGCCTGAATCCCGACACCAGGTTGGGAGGATAAACTAACACAGATTAGAGTTATTGTAACTAAATTTAATTCTACAGCACAAGATAAAAACCAGCAAGGGCACCACCAAACCATGGTTTTGAACCAAAGCCTTGGTCTGATGCTGCCAATACACTGGCCCTTTAAGAAGAATAAGCATTAACTGTGAAACATTCTAACTACAAAAACAAAAGCCACAGTTGCTGCTGTAAAGCAGATTTTACTCAAGGCACCTCCAGAACTAAGCATTTGTGAGGATGTTCTCTGTTATTTAGTTTCACACTACCAATTTTTTTTTTTTTTATTCTAATTGTAGCACTACTATAATGATTGCATTGCCAATTCTAGTTTGGATACAATTTCAATTGTTACCTTTACAGACTTATTTGTGTAAACTGGTAGCATAACCATAAATATATATATGCATATATAGATATAAAAAACCAAAGGCAACAAGAAACCCAAACAAACCAACTTACAGTTTTTTTTTTCTTGAACAAGTGTTCCCAAATCTATGAATGACCAGAAGTAAACTCAATTCATAAATCTTTTGAGCTGCCACCAAGTGCTAATTATTCATAGAACCTTCAGATTCCAAGTTTGTAAAATTCAAGATATAATACTGAGTGAAAATGGAGAAAAGCTTATACATGGAAAAAGAGCGTCAAAGAGTGGTAAGGCAAACCCTCCCAAAGCTCACTAGAATGCCATACATGTACAATGGAAGAAAACACTTCTCAGAGTCTGTCAAAATACTTGTGGTTTTATCAAGCTACAGGATTATTTTATGAATAAACAAACTTCCCTGTCCATGCCACTGACCCTTGGAAGGAGTCCTGAAAAGCATTCTTCTACTGAGGGCAGCTAGTGACCATCTATATCTAAAGACAACTTGGGAGGATATGTCAGTCTCTGATCTGGCCAGAAAAGCCACATCAGAAATCTGAAGCAAAGCAATGTTCTCAGTTGTAACTGCCACCACACTATAAGTGTCTGCATCAAATGCCAAGCAGATGCTGCGTTCATGCGCCCTCAATATGTCTAGAAACCACATCCTCAAAATGAGGGTTTATTTGGAAGTCAAAATTTAGATATTTTAAAATTACTAAATTTACCTTCAGTAATGAAAGCTAATTTGGTCCTTATTTTGGGGAAAGCCCTCTTTAAATTTAGATTTAGAAGCTCAATGGAAATAATTGTTCTTTGTTCAGAAGTTCCATTAACTGCCAATTCTCTTTTGCATGCTGATACAGAAAAAGTGGAAAAAAGTCTTCCAAACAGCCTTCTTTTCAATTTTCCTTGTCTTTTGTTGGGTCCTGTTGCTGACTGTCTTGGACAGTAACTCACTGCACTGACAACTGATGACCACAGGAATAAATACATATAAAACTTCTTTAAGCCCTCAAGGTATTTGGTAGTAATCATCCATTGATTTCAATGTGTATGCCCCCCCAAAAAAAAAAAGAAAAGCAAGGAAACAAGCAAGCACTGAGAAAGCAAATTAGCTGGTTTTGAAATTCCTCCATTTCTTCCTAGCCCAACATGCTCACAAACTTGTGCACACCATCAGAATCTCCCTCGGGTGCTCAATGGCTGTTCCCAGCAAGTCCCGTGCCTGCCCCAGATCAGATAGAAACAAGAGCCTTATCAAACGAAAACAATAGATGGTCCCTGGCAAAGGGCGATACTTCCTATTCATCTGGCAAAGAAATAGTCTAAACTAGTTTTAAAGCTTTCGTTTAAGAACAGAGGCAGGGAAAAGGAAAAGAAAGGGGAGAAAAAAGAAAAAAAAAAAGGGGGGGCGGAGGGTGGAGAAGGAGAAAAGTGTCCTTGTGACTTGGGATACAGATGCTGGCCTATTGGTGTAAAAGAGGTATCCCCACATTGCCCAGTTAAATCAAGGTTACATGCGCACAGAACGGGCAGATACCTAATTTAACCTTACATTTTCTTAGAGGAGAATTAATTAAAAAAGTATCTGCTTTTACCTTCTGTAATGCTATAAAACTCTGTCCTCTACTTTCCATCCCAACAAATGCAGAATAAAGGTACTAAAAAGTATCTTGGGCACAGACACAAAAACAATTAAGTCTTCTTCCCTAAGAGGCACAGTCACAGCACCTATTTGGCCTCATGAGTTCAGCTAATGCTATGTTTTGTGAAGAACTAGTGCCTTGAGTATCAGGAAAATTACTGTCACCAGCAGAAGGAAAAAGACAAGACTGGTAAAATGGATGGGCTGTAGAAAGCTGAACAGATCCAAAGGTACTTTGAAGCCCTAGAGGGCTCTCACATAAGCAAGTTAGCATGGCTGATCACATAAGATCAGCCCGGAAAAGGATTCAACTCAACACATACACTGTGCAACACATGTAACCACATCCTCCATATCTGAATTTTTTAAGCAGGAGTAAGCAAGCCTCATCACAGATTTTTTTTTCTTTTTTTCCAAAACAACTAGTTAAAAATTTTCAAGATTATTTTGTACAATGTACTCAGACAAGCATTCAAAGAACTTTACTACAGTTTGTAATGGAACAATACAACCATATATACCAAAAAATAATGCTGGGAGGTTTTTTCCCACTCCTAAATCTGAAGGTACGTTTTCAGGATTACATTTTACAATTTAAAATCCCTTCTAGTCTCTTTCCTGCAGCTTCATGATCAGCAGTCAGCTTTATAATGTTCCATTAAAAGTTCTATTAAAACTGTCCTATTTCATGATGCAGACTGACTACCATCACTCTCAGCAGGGCAGATTGAGATGCACTTTGGGTTTGTCATTTTCTCTGTGTGTTTAAGCACTTGTTCTGTGTAGGACAGCAAAAAAAGGACACTTCTCTAAAAACAACTCAGCTTCTACATGAGTAGCACAATTTCAGGCAGTTTCCAACATTTCAGCTATTTTTCCCTAAGTGAAAATAGCTTCCCTTACACTGAAGAATGAGGGAAATTTTTGTTGAGTGATCACTCTCCATTAGCACTCTCCTTCACTCACACAGTGCTGAGTCTCTCCTATGGCAACATGCTAGACCCCCACAGAGATGTTAGGTTGAACCCCAGCATGACACAAGCAAGTCACAATGTAAATGAATAGAACATCAGCCTTCATGCATTGCCCCGTTACCAGACTCTCTTACCCACACAGCCCCCTTTCTCTTTTTTATAGTTTGAAAAACAGAGGTCACAATTACTGTTTGGTACCTTGATCATACATAAGTACAGTTACCCTAAGGCAGATAATGTACACAAAGTTCAAATTTCACCTCACTCTAATTTTTTCCTGACAACCAGTCATTGTTTTGCTATTTCATAATCATTAACTTAACCTGCAAAAATGTGTAGCACCTTAAATTCACGACACAGACAAGATTTCTATGAAGCTTAATTTTTTTAGCAGGCAAGGAATACAGAATTGGCCTGCATCAATTCTAGCATAATTCAGACGCACAAATAATAGTATTTCAGCAGGTACCTGTTTCCTTTTAACCAGTGACAGTATTTTCCTTTATCCTATACTTTGTCTCAAAACCAGTCTTCTACTAATCTGCTTTACTAACCTTGTTAATTTCTCTTACAGGTATTTTCCTTTCAGCAACTAATCAAAGCAAGGAAAAATTATTTAAATACTTCTTCATGCCAACCTCTAACAAGTTTTCTGTTCACTACATAAAATCTTTTTCTATGCCTCATTTCACATCTATGCTCCAGCAATGGCAGTCAAGCTTCAATTCAAACACCATTTGCAAGTAGCTACTGATAGCAAAGCATACAGCACTTCACAGTCTGCATAGCTAAACAGCTTCAAACTGTGGTTAGTATCATATTTCACTTCTCAATCACACTGATCCTGTTTTACACATGATAATTACTTTTTAAAAAAATACGCATTGAAAAAGTCAAGCATGATTTTCTTTTAAGGCAGACAATTCTGATCTGAAAATAAAAGAGAACAATTCTGGTTTCATTAGTTAGCTTTTCATAACTTCATTCCTATTCCAACAAGAGTACAATTATAAATGTATTTTGGACAAAAAGATAATTATTGAGCTTACATCTTTAAATTATATTTTTCTTTTCATATACACAGCTTTGCTCTAGTTCTTTGCAGTGAAAATTACAAATTTGCTTAGACTTCAAACTGAAGATATATGCAATTATTTCCATGGGAGATTTTTTTTGCCTTTTTTAAAGTAATTCAGCATTTGAATCTAAGCCTTTTAGTGTTAACGAATACACCCCAAAAAAAGTATTTCTAAAAGCATTTTAAAACCCACTGATCCTCCATTTTCTACTACTTTCCATCCTAACCAGCAATACAATGTTTCAATTCCTATTTCTGTCTCACCTGTGAACTGTAGCTCCAAAGTCTAAGAAACAGTAAACTGACAAAGTAAATTCCTTCTGCAAAGACAGCTGAATACATATACTGTAATTTCACACAAGGAAGCAGATACTTCTAAGTTGTTCCTTGTAGAAAAAGCCATACTCCCAAAACAACAACTTCAACTGGATTCTTTAACAGGAATCAAACTACCTCAGGAGAATTCAAGTTCTTCAGAACTGGAGCTCTCAGAACAGGCACTGAAAATAAAGACTTGTCTACTATCAGCAAAAACTAGATACCTCCCAGCAGGCAAGCAGGAAACACTGGCAAGTTTATGCAATGAAAACTTGCATGCAGACACGTAAGAAAGTATCAACAAGACAAGCCGAATTCATCAGTGAGATTAGAGTGAATCATTTTTCTAGTTATTATATGGCTTTATAAACATGTAAGAAAGCTAAAACATCTACAGTATTCAGACATGCTCCCTGCTACCATGGCTCTACTTCAACTGGGGCCATTTGAAATTTCTGCTTTGAACTGAGCAGTCATATAAAACTTCCCTACAAAATTATGCCAGTTGAAGGCTCCTATACATATAACAGGATGGGGATAGAGGAACATGTACTTATCTATGAATTTTAGAAATTCTGTTAAAAAGATTAAAGATTAATTAGGATACTGCACTTTTACTTAGGAAATAAGCATGATGATCCAAGTTACAGTGATGAATTTCCAAGATTTGTAGTTTCTTTCATGGGGTCACGAATAACACATGCACCAGACTAAAAAAGCCTAAACTACTCCAGAGAGCAGGAGGGAAGCAGACAACTGTAGCTTTGCCACCCTTTTGGTCTCTGCACATGAACACAAGGAGAATTTCATACACACACAGCTTTGGCAAGCAATGCTAGCTAAAGGTGTAAAATTCATGAGAACAGGATGTATGTTTACTAACATGAAATATATAGAAAAAAACATCATGACTTGAAACATCAGAAATGAGATCAATGGCAAGAACTGCTACCAAGGAAATGATTCCTGTATTACACAGCCATGAGTTCCCATCACTCCAAAGGATGACATTTTACTTCTTCACAATCGATATTGCGAAGGCAGAAGGCTACTAACTTGAAGACTTAATACAACCTTTTAGTCATGAAGTAGAAAATAGTGTTGACCAGCTGGTATCTGTTGACTTCAAAAGCCTTTGAATCATAATAAATGTTTACTGACCCCATCCCCCCACAGACCACAAACTGTTCAGTAAGACCATTTCTTAATGCAAGAAAAAGACCACAATACAAAGACCTGCATATGTAGTATATGCATTTATTCTCTGCATACCTTCCCTGTTCATGCCACCCTCTCCAGACTGCTCCATTCTGTACAACATAGACAACACGTGGTCCCAACACAAAAAGTCTCAAGGTAGCTCACAAATTTCTTGTAAAAACTCTCAATTCTTTATAGGCCCCTCCAGCAAGTGCCAGCTATTTTAATTGAAGTAAGTACAATATATCTGTTGGACACAACAGCCCTTTTTATAAGCAAACTAGAATTCTGCCTCCAGAAAAGAGTACATTCATTACACCTTCCCTCCATGCCAACAGCACACAAAAATCCATTGTATTGAAAGACAACAAAGATGTAATTTCTTCTTCTACACCTCACTCAAATCTGCCTTCACCTCAAAAATGACAATACTAACCTAGAACGGACAATGAGACTAACTTTCCAACTGATCTCACTAATTTAACCTGGGGCAACTTCATCCATTCAGAATTCGGCAATAATTATTTTTAGGGGGAGAACGCTCCTCTGGCAGATTCAATTGCGATTTTACACTTTTAGGATTCTACAGCAGTATGATGCCTCCAGCACTGTTCCTACATCAACACCAGCAGGGGAGAAAACGTGCTCTGGCTCAGCAAGGAAGATAGAGATGGGAGTTTTCAGAAATCTCCTCTGCAAGAAATAGAAGATTATACAGAAGGAGAAGGGAGACACCAAAGAACCCACTCTCACAACAATTTCAAAGAGCACAAAAGCCTGTATGTGAACATGGAAAAGAAAAGGTTAATTCTATTTCTTCATAGCCAAGAGAAAAGCTCAAGTTTTCATACCCATCTTATTCTTCCCCATTGCTTCATTTGCCTCAACCAATCTGTTTCCCATGCACAGCGGCTTTCTAAGATAACATAAAGAAGATAAAAAAGTACAAGACTATAGAATCATAGAATAGTTAGGGTTGGAAAGGATCTTAAGATCGTCAAGTTCCAACCCCCCTGCCAGGGGCAGGGACACCTCCCACTAAACCATGTCACCCAAGACTATGTCCAATCCAGCCTTGAACACCGCTAGCGATGGAGCATTCACAACTTCCCTGAGCAATCCACTCCAGTGCCTCACCACCCTTACAGTAAAGAATTTCTTCCTCAGATCCAATCTAAACTTCCCTGGCTTAGGTTTGAACCTGTTACCTCTTGTCCTCTCACTACAGTCCCTCATGAAGAGACCCTCTGCAGCATCCCTATAGGCCCCCTTCAGATACTGGAAGGCTGCTATGAGGTCTCCACGCAGCCTTCTCTTCTCAAGCCCAAACAGCCCCAATTCTCTCATCCTATCTTCATACGGGAGTTGCTCCAATCCCCTGATCATTCTCGTGGCCCTCCTCTGCACTTGTTCCAACACTTCCATGTCCTTTTTATGTTGAGAACACGAGAACTGCACACAATACTCAAGTGAGGTCTCACGAGAGCAGAGTAGAGGGGCAGGATCACCTCCTTGACCTGCTGGTCATGCTGCTTTTGATGCAGCCCAGGATATGGTTGGCTTTCTGGGCTGCAAGCGTACACTGCCACATGTTCATTTTCTCATTGACCAACACCCCCAAGTCCTTCTCCACAGGGCTGCTCTGAATCTCTTCTCTGCCCAACCTGTAGCTGTGCCTGGGATTACTCTCACCCAGGTGTAGGACCGTGCACTTAGTGTGTCTAAACTTCATCAGGTTAGCATCAGCCCACCTCCCAAGCGTGTCAAGGTCCCTCTGGATGGCATTCCTTCCCTCCAACGTAGGCATTCCTTCCCTCCAACGTCTCAACCAAACTACACAGCTTGGTGACACTGGCAAACTTGCTGAGGGCGCACTCATCCCGCTGTCCATGTCACTGACAAAGATCTTGGAGAAGTTTTTAAACCTACAGAAAAGTATTTTGGCCTTTTAAATTTATGTACGGGTTCAATTAAAAAAAAAAAAAAATACTTTTCTAAAAACTGACTCTGATGTCACAGAACCCCAGAGAACCAGCCTTTACTTTCATCTATAAGAAGTGATTTTGTATGGAAGATCTCCAGAAATGTCGGAATTAAGTCATACACAGGGTATTGTTTGTTTCTTTATAAGAATTTTAAATATCTGCTTAGCAGTTCAGTGAAGAATATAATTTTCTAGAGCATAGATTTGAGAAGAAATTCACTTCTGGTGAACTTGAAGGAACTGAAATATGTGTAAGTGCTTCCCTGAATGTCAGCCAAGACCTGCAAAACAGTTGAAGCGAGCGAAATAAAACAAGGCTTCACTCCATACATACATTTATAAAATGTATATAGTTTCTTGTGTAACATAACTGTTCACACTTTGGTAAATGCTAATATAGTCAGAAATTTGCTTGCCCTACTGTAAGAAACACCCAGGACATATCTTGCATAGCAATTATTCAAAACAAGTTTGTGGTAATTGTTATTAAAATTTAAAATACATCTAGATCAATGACTTCACTCAGACACAGTTCCACCATTGTGTAAAATGTTTTCCTCTAAAAGGCACAGATGAACTTCAGCAACTGAAAATGATTTCCCAGGTGGAATATGCTTATTCAGTTTCATACAGCAGTGTCAGTAAAGAAAGAGTTACCAGGCTTTCCTCTCCCAAGAGGTGAAAAGGAAAGAGAAAACAGAAAGCACTTCAGAGCAAAGAGATTTCTTGGGCTATGACACACAGGAGGAATATCAAATGACACGATCTCCATGAAATCTTCTTAATGAGCATCACCTCTCAGCTTGCGAAGACTTTGCAAAGATGCATCTTCACAGAAGGACTCCTACACATGAAAGTAAAGGACAGTTACCTGGGGTTCTTGTCTCACCAGTGAACACATTTACACCTTTTACTATATTTGCTGCACCCTCTTGATCAGAAACAGGGCTGCACAGCCAGAGTTACATTCCCACAAAAGGTTTAACAGGCAGTAGTATACATGTGATAGAGAAGGGAACTGTATTGCGTTGACAGTGCTATCTTGAATAAGCAGTTATTCCTGCCTAGTTAAGAGTAAAAACCAAAACCGCAGGTGAAAGTTTAAAAACATCTTCCAACTCAAATTCTATCTGCTGAGAGTAGCATCAACAATTCTGTTACTGTCTGCTAAAATTTGCATCTATGGCAACAACAATAACTTCCTCCTTCCTTCATTCCAAGTAAAATGAATTCTGATGGTATGAGGATATTCCACATACGCTGCAAATCTCAGTCTAAGTTTGAATTAACAGAGTAAAGACATCTCTTCAGAGTCCAAGAAGGTTTCTACGTCACTTTAAGTTACTTACAATTTTCTACTCATAGATAACTTTCCTTTTACTTCTCTCTGTTCTGCATACACAAAAGAAAGAAATGAAACTTGTAATCCCCCCCTCCATCCCAATTTGATAGGCAAAGGGAAGTCCCTAATTCTGTAGTATCACAGGAAAAGCAGCCTTCTGATGAGCTTCATCTATCATGTTTTCTGACAAGCCAATTAATTTTACTTGCTTCTAGAAACAAGTTTATGGGCCTTTTCTAGAAAGATAAGTACACACATATTCTGCATCCACTGCATTATAGTAAATCGGTTAGATTTTTATTCCAGCTTGCTGATTCAGCTATAATTGCTATATTAGAAAGTCAAGTCAGGAGTTGCAACAGGAGAAGCTTGAGTAGGCTTTTTTTAAAGTTATTTTATTTTCTTGTCAGGCTGTAGGTGGCTGAATCTCTTCTCCAAAATCAAGTCTTGTATGACAAAGGGATTCAATTGAAGAATGAGAATGCAAGAGATTTTGCTTGACATTTCAAGAATTAAATACTTCCCCTAAGGGACATCACTTATCAGGTTGCAGTACCCCTTTCCACTTTGCCTTCCATGATGGGCACAGTAAAATGGAATAAGGGCAAGAAAAAAAAAAAAAAAAAAGGAAAGAAAAGAAATCCTTTCTACCTATTCTGAAGATTAAAAAGAAAAAAAAAAAAAAAAAGGCACCTAAACCTCTTACTGAGATCTCACTATCAGCACTAATGGCATTGGCAAATCTTATCATAAAATAATCTGCCCTCTCTTCTATCTCCTTTTTTTACCTTTTCCCACCCCCACCTTCCACTCCCCCTTGAAAACAAGGGTTTCCAAGTCTTTGGGCAAGTGAGAACACTGGCTGTAAAGGTCCTTCAGAAATGGTCCCTCTTTCCCTGTACAGAACTTCACATTCCTCATATGATTCCTGACCACTTCTCAATGATCAAAGCCATACACAAGTTTTTATTTCCCCCACGTATTTTATCCATGAAAGATTCATTACAGAAACCTTAACTTGCTGAGAACATCTGAGCTCTTCCTGCACAGCTGGTCCTCTGTTGGGCAGCACCACACTAATTTGGCTGGAATAAAAAACGATGAAGATAGTCCTTGCTCTCTTCTGATGACAAACGCTATCACACAGTTGTGTCACTAGCAGCAGACACAGAGGTTTATGGATTTGGGTTTGCTTTGGGTTGGTTTCTTTTCAATTCCACTACAATGTGACTTGCTACAGGGAAGTAAGCAGCACTTCAGGGTAAAAGGACAAATTGGGAAAAGAAAGCATGGAATAATTGTATTCTTCCTTCCCAACAGTAATAAAACATTAATTTAATCATCTTGCGCCTTTTTTGTCCCCAAGCATTCCAAATATAGCAAAGCATTTACAATAATGCAATTTTTAAAGAATTTTCATGAGCTCCCCTGCTGTTTCAATAAGGAGTTTGAGGAAAAAAAAAAAAAAAAAAAAAACAAAACACCACAAATCTTGATACTGTTACTATAGAGTTAAGTATCCCTAGAGGATATCCCACATACATTTCATTAAATTAGCAAGTTACTAGTACTATAGTATTTCAAGGTTTTGGGGAAAGCAAGCCTACTGTTTGTGACCTGTTTCAGCCACCTTTCCTTGCATTAGCTTGTGGAGGTGAACTATGCCAAACAAGCACCCTAGGAAGCCCACCCAAAGGGAATATATTCCTCCAGAAAATACTCTGAAATATTACTGCTAATTATTTTAGATACTCAGAGTGCTTCTCATTTTTTAAAAAATTATTCTCATTTGTATTCAAGCACTGTTTACCTAATTAACTAGGCAAAACTGCATGCTGTGCCGCATCACATAAGTCTCCTCTGTATTCAGGAGCTGTCTCTGCCACAGTTTACAGTGCTACAGCTCAACATGTAAAGCAAGTGCAAATTCAAAACTCATGTACATGCTCTCATGGAGAAATGCAAGGTAAGTGAAAGAAGTGTTTTTCACTGCCAAACCATAGCTTCAAAACAGTACTTCTGAACCTAAGAAAAGCAATGGTCAGAGGGACACATTAAGCCCATAAAAAACCTTAAACAATACTAGAATCTAAAGCCGGAATCTCAAGTAGAAGCTTCATGTATTACCAAGTTTTTATTTCAAACAATGCAAATCCACTCTTCAACACCATATAATGAAGCTGAGAAACACATGCAAAACTTGATTTTGCTATCTCATATAATGTAGAAGAAAAAGTTACAGAAATTTTTGTCAGCTCTTCCCACCATTAATTCACATTTCCACCTCCATTTTTGGTTTGGACATAGTTTTGCTCTCCTAACTAAGTGGGGTAATTCTTTAAATCAGAATGCAAATAGGAGATTTCACTGCAGCATCCTGCCAAGGACCAATGCACCAGCCCCTCAAGCAAAGCTCTCTGCCTTTGCTACTGGAGCGCATACCACTGAAAAGTAAATTCACCCTGGCTGGCCTGGAGAAATCTGAGCACCTTTGCCCTCTCCTCTATTCCCTCTGTCCCCTCTCCTCAATTACATTAAATTGGAAAAACATCAAAGAGAAAAATTATTAACCAAATCCAGTGAAGATTATTAACTTTTTATTAATATTATAATTATTTATTAGTAGTTAAAATGGTTAACCAAATCCAGGCAAATATTTTAGTGCTGACATTTTACTTCTGGCACATAATTTTTTTTTTTTTTTAATAAAAAAGCTTTTATGACTCATTAAGATGAGAACACAACTAAGATGACTCAAAATACAGACTGTGCTGCCTTGCTGCTGGTATCAGATGACAACTACATATGTCTTGGTCCACTGCACATATCTAATTATCCTGGGTAAACGGTAGTTATGCAAACCAACTCTGGCTGAGCAGTAGAGAATAAGTGAAGCCTGTGCTTCCAGCAGCAGTTCCCTTAAGGCCACTTGTTTGCTCTCTCCCCCCATAGGAAGCATCTGTGAATTGTTTCACTCATCAGAAGGATTTCTATAAATCATAGCTGGTACAAAAACACAAATTACTGCAGTAACTGAACCAGCTAGTATATAATTTCTCTCAAGAAAGGGAAAAAAATCCACTTCATTAAACTTTTGCTCTTACAGGCAATGTTTCTAGGAGGGAGCCCCCTCTCTCTACAACAGCAAAAACAAAACAAAACAACACAACACCAATCCCAATGCTAGATAAATTGATCTAAAATGATTCAAACAGACCTAAGAAATTACTATCTGCTACTTCCATTGTTGTGTGAAGACCAAAGTTCATTACTGTTGGCTCTCATTCACCTCTGCTGCATCCTGCCCTCCTAAAAACGTGTAAGACATGTTCCAAATGAAAATACGTAAGTCATCTTCGTGTTTATTTTATTAACTTAAATGGTTTTACCACAGTATTCCCCACACTCAAAAATATGTTTCTTTCTATTACCACAAACCATGAATAACTTCCAGCATACTATATTCAGACATCAGGAGTTCTTCGTGTCCAGCATAATTCATGTTCTTAAATTTTAGCCTGACTTGTAAAATAGGTCCTTTCCATCTAATTATCACTACTGTAAGCTTTCCACAGGTTCTTCTTGCCAATAGTTAAATCTTACTGTAAGATGAGTAATATGTTTAAGACCAAATATGAGGTGAGCCAGGGAAGCTGGGAAAAGCAAACAAGGAAAGCAGCACAAGTTTTTAAGTGCCTTGTCTCTCTTATTTTAAAATTACACCTATACTGTAAGACTAAGAGAAGGAGGAGGAGGTAGGCTACGATTTTTTGTAGTTTTCTCTTCTTCTGAGAGACTAAATAACTTCACATCTGGATTTCCTTGTTTTCAGCAATGACAAATGCCCTTCATCACTATTTCTGAATTTTCTGAGTTCAAACCTTAACAATAAGCAACATTAGATACTTTTGCACCAGAGTTGAGTTACCCTTACACATAACTTTCCAAAAAGACATCTGTGTAACACTAAAACCCAAGCAATTTTGAGCTAAATTTTCACTAGAATTGATTCAAATCTGAAAATCTGCAAAAATACTAGGACATACCAGAGATCTATCTAGCCTTTTTTTCCAGTCTGCAACAGTGACCAAGAACAAATGGCAAAGGCAGGTAGGAAGACTAAGGTATCAATGTTTTCCCAGTATTCCATAGGCTTCAAAAACCTGCAGTCCAAGTGCTTTGAACAAGGGGGAATGTGTGTAATCGTATCAATGAATTTTTAGTTTACCCATTTGCTTACACCTGCATATGAAAGTATGACTTCTCTGCACCCCAATACCTTATGACAGAATCCCATACCACACTTGCATAAAGGGTGATTAATTCCTTGTGCTATTTTGAACCTTTTAGTTTTATCAGACAGCCTCCAGGTCCTCTCTGAAAAGAACCAATCCTCTACTCTCCTTCTCCATGTCACTCATATCATCACAGACCTCTAACAGTCTTTTACTCCTATCCTCATATTTCTTTTTCATACTGACAAGTATAGCCTATTTAATTGTGCTGCACAGACACCATTCGACATATAGATGATGCCTTTCATCCATCTCTGAATTGCTTCCATTGCTACTGCTGCTCTTCTTGAGATTGGAAAGATGATAGCTGTGCAGAGATGCAGGCAATGCACGGATTTATGCGGTCATATAATGCTGCCTTCTGTTTTCTATTCCTTTTCTAATAATTCCTAACCCTTGAGTCAGCTTTTTGACAGCTGCCAAGTGCCAATCTGACACGTTCATAGAATTCCCTATTTTAAACACAAAGATCTCACTCCTGAATTATAACAGTCAGTTCAGAGCCCAGATTTCATATGAAAATTAGGATTCCTATGTACATCAATCCACATTTATCTATACTGAATCTCATCTGCCTTTTTATTACGCAGGCAGTCAATACCCCAAGACCCTTTTGTAGCTCATCAGTTAGCTCTCATCTTTCTTCAACAGTGATCATCAACATACCAGTACTACATACTTCCAAGGCAACAGGAGAGAGTAGGTCTGCTAGTAACTTCCCTGCACTGTGGAAGTTGATTCTTTCAAGTCAAATTCTTTAGATTTTATCATCACCTTTTATCAGTGCAAGAATTTTTGTTCTTTTTGCCCTTGGTTACTTACCAGCCCAACCTGATCCCTTTGAAGGCTTCAATAACTGCATTAAGATCAACTACCCATTATAAAACTCACTTGGATTCTTCCTTATTTTGTTCCATTTCCAGGCATCTATTAGTTCTAGTCCTTACTAATTTCAACCAGCTTGCCCAGTACTGACAAAAAATCTGCTGCTCTGCAGTTTCATCCAATACCTACCCTTGAACTGCTTTAAGGGCCACCTTTCTTTTCTCAGCTGTCTTTCTGTTCCTGTTCCTCATTTTTGATACCATGTCCAGCTGCTATGGATTCTTCTACAAATAAGTACATGATCAATACAAGAAAGGCTCTGGCAGTAATAGTAGGAATCACACCTTCTGCATTTCTCAGGGGCAGGTAAAGAGCTGTTTCTCTTGTGAGGGTCTCCAAGTAGCTGCTTCTTGCTGCAGCTGCAGCATTAAGTTTCTCAGTCTATTTCTTAAAGACACATCCATCCAAGTGTCTTTTTCATCAAGCCCCGATTAAACAGTGTTCTATTCAAATCTTACTCCTTCCTATTTGAGTCTTACAACATCTGCTATATTCTCTTCTACTGAAGAAAGTTTTAAACACACCCCTCTCTTGGGCAGTAATTCATCCCAAACTACACATAGTTCCATATGCATTAGCTTTCCACCACTTCATTTTTAAGTTACTTTATTGCTATTTTGACAAAAACATTGAAAATGCTACACAGGTATCCCCTGTTTCAGACATTTCCCCCATTCTCCACCTCTTTCTCTCTATATATAAAATAAATATTCTATTTATTAAATATTATGTATATGAAAATAAATATATATTCAACCACCATTTTTCACTTCTCTAGTCCTGTGCACAACACATATAGTTTTTCAGAAGATGTTATTATTGAGGCCCCCATCACGCACTGTTAAGACCCTTCAACAGTCCAAGATAGATACACAGATCATGACCTCTGGCTTGAATCCAGACTGAGAATCTGTTCAGACATGCAGTGAGCTCTGAAATTTTTTGCACTTTCCCGGCAAGTTGCCTTGTGATCCGCCAAAATGCAAGTAGGCATACAGATGACAATCACAACCCAGCATTACCATCCTCTCTCTTCCTCTTGGCTAGGATCCCTATCACTGAAGGGGAATACTACACACGAACATGCAGTTACCACTTGATGGGGAAGGCCTATTTACAAGACCATTTCTGCCTTCACTGCATTGATGAGCTCTTCTGAAGTGCTTTTCCCCTTCTCAGCAGGTCTATGGCTGCTAGCCTAGAGATGAGATTGTCTAATATGAGAGCTGTAGAGCAAAGTTAACAGTGCGTGGCAGCAGAAGATTGAAGTTCTGAATCAATTTCCCGCATGTCAAGTTGTTCAGTTATTTTAACTAAAGTTTGCAATTATGAAATAAACACCACAAAGCAATGAAAGGAACAGACTTAAGACCTTTTACACTGGCAATTTTTGTGTCTACCAAACTGTAATTTAAAATTAGTAGCTGGGTCAAACATACAGCTGTAGCCAATATTAACCATTGAATGAACAAAGACGGAGAGAGAAGTCATTCTTAGACATGCTCAAGGTGACTAACTGTAAGCTGGTCTCAGTGCACACATGCACATCTTGGTTTTCTTTTTTCAAAGGGCTCTATGCACAGCTTTTACCTGTATCTGCACACTGCTAAAGCAGATACAACAACTTTGCCACTGGCTATTTTCATAAGACTTAAAATTGTTCCCCACAAGAAAGATTCTTTCACAGCATAGTATACATACCTTGAATCCCAGAAGATGCAAATGAGAGCTTCCCTAATGATATTTTGAAATTAAAGTTAGCTTTACTCATAAAAACAATAAAGGAAAATAAGTGGTTGCTAGAAAAACCAGAAACAGAAATAAAAGGAATTTGAAAGTGTAATTCTTGATGTCATTTGTAGGCAAATAAAAAAAAAAAAAAACCAAAAACAAAAACAAACTATGTGCACACATATAAGAAATATTGGCATGTTAACATAAGCATACAATATTATTTTTCAGGAAGAAAAAACTCTTAAAATTAAGGATATCCTAAACACCAAAGTCATCTGAAGTAACCAGCTCTAGAATTATGTTATTCCACAATTAAGAGCCAGAATCATAGAATAGTTAGTGCTGGAAAGGACCTTAAGATCACCTAATTCTAACCCCCTGCCATGGCCATGGACACCTCACACTAAGCCATGTCACCCAAGGCTCTGTCCAATCTAGCCTTCAACACGGCCAGTGATGGAGCATTCACAACTTCCCTGGGTAACTCATTCCAGTGCATCACCACCCTCACCATAGAGTATTTCTTCCTCATACCCAATCTAAACTTCCCCTGTTTAAGTTTGAACCCGCTACCCTTTGTCCTATCACCACAGCCCCTAATGAATAGTCCCTCCCCACCATCCTTATAGGCCCCATTCAGATACTGGAAGGTTGCTAGGAGCCTCCATGCAGCCTTCTCTTCTCCAGCCCAAACAGCCACCACTTTCTCAGCCTTCTTCAGGGAGACGCTCCAGTCCCCTGATCAGCCTCGTGACCCTCCTCTGCACTTGTTCCAACACTTCCATGTCCTTTTTATGTTGAGGACACCAGAACTGTATACAATACTCCAAGTGAGGTCTCACAAGAGCAGAATAGAGGGGCAGGATCACCTCCCTTGATCTGTTGGTCATAATCCTTTTGATGCAGCCCAGGATACAGTTGACTTTCTGGGCTGCAAGCACACACTGCCACATGTTCATTTTCTCATGGACCAACACCCCCAAGTCCTTCTCCTCAGGGCTGCTCCGAATCTCTTCTCTGCCCAACC
>JASSUY010027690.1:0-38427 GCA_032466535.1 Forpus xanthops | reverse complement strand
CACTGGTGTTATCAGCACTGTTCCCAAGCCGAAAATCCAAAACACAGTGCTATACCAGCTACTACTTAAAGGGGAAAGACGACTGCTGCTGCTGAACCCATGACATCTTCTCATTAAATAATTTGTTTGCAAATTATTTGCAATCCCAGCCTGTGAACTACTTTGAAGGACAACTCTAATGAGCTGCTTACTGACTTCTACATGGACTGACTCATGTTGGGGATCTGGGGTTTTTAATTTATTTGTTTTAAAGGCTCAAGGATTTTTTTTTTCTCCTTGTATTATATGTACCTACACGTGTCTCCCCTTAAAGGAAAACAAGCTCTCAGAATAACTTTCTTCATGTGTATAACCCTGGCATCTCTAACGTTGAGAATTACTTTCTTACATCTGTTTTCCCTTCAGGCTAATTCTAGCTCGTAAGTGCATACTGAAGTGATAACCCTAAATACAATACCATTCTTTAGACTTCAGTGAAAATGGTTATTCTGTCTGTATTACTGAGATGGTCATAGAAAGAGACTATGGTTTGCAATTAAATGGAATGTTAACATATTCATGATACCTGGCTTCCATTCCCAACTCTGGCTTCTGAACAGACTGATAATTTCAACACCCTTGTTCAAGTCACTTTCTTTCTTGCAGAAGCAGTAGAAATTGGCAATGTCAATACAGTGCCTGCAGCAAGAAACTTCTCAGACAGCAATGTACATCAATTCAAATAATCCTAAAATAGAAGGCTTAGGAAGAACAACCAGGATTTAGGCTTTAAACAGCTTTAAACAGCTACTGCTCCTATTAGCCTTTTTTAGTCGAAAGGAAGGCTGGCCTCTACTCTTTTGGTGGTCACTGGGAAATGCCATTCTGATGTTTACAAAATACACAGGCCAAGGATGCTGCAGCAAAGGAGGTCTGGGCACCCCAGCTACCAGGGACATCTGATAAACAAAGACAATTCTGATTAGTACCGTGACCAAAATGCTGACAGCTGCCCCTCCTTTGTATCTATTACCATTATCTATGCCATCACCTCAAAGCAAAACTGAAAACATCATGCCTGACTGCACAACACTTACCATACTAGGAGACCTCTCACTCCTTCCAGTGGAGAAAACTCATCCCCGTTTCGGTTTGCGCCTTTTTATTCTGAGTGTCTCATCCCTCTTACTGTCATACCACCATTAAAACATGTTTGCTCACACTCACTGCTCCTTCAGGGAGGTGGTGAGACCCTAGCAAGGCCTAGCTGGTGCATCAGTACTGCCTTCCTGAACATCCAATTCAAGAAAGCAGAGTCCAGTGCTCAGCAACTCCTGCTGACAGCCACTCACAGAGGTGCAGACCTTCCTCCCGGGAGGCCACCAAAAGGTACAGCGTGTCCTCATGCTGTAAAGGCTCTACTGCAGGGCAGAGAGCTGAAGGGAAAGAGCAAAATCTGACTCTGGGAAATTCTCAGGCTTCAAAGCTTGGCAGTGACTTGAAACATAAAAGCCACTGGTGAAATGAAGGCCAAGGAGATAAAAATATTTTGTATCAAATGTATTTTGGGGACTTTTAATTGATTCCTTTTCACTTTTATTTGGCAGACAGGGCAAACTCTAGAACACTACCAACACTGCAGTCTAACCAACCCATTCATGCCCCATACACAGGACTCAGCTGCCTGCCCTGCAGCCCTTCCCCACACCTCCAGCCAAGTGATGGAAATGCCTAAATGGCCACAGGTGAGGAACATTTCCTAACTCTTGGCGGTTCTACAGCAGATACACATTTGGTTACATGATGGGGAAAAGGCTTATTAACAGCTCTCAGATACTCAGGGATGGGCAAAAAATAAATTGCTGCACACTTCACTTGTCTCCCATTCTCTGCAGCAGGTCACCCAATCCAGGCAAGAACTAACCAAAGGAAGTCTTTGGTCTTGTGTTTCATCACCTGAATTAGAATAATAGAGTGGTACCGCTTCCAGGACAATGCAAGCTCTGGCTTCCCACAGACTATGAAGAGTGGGTGCCCTGAGGACCTCCAATGTAATTACAAAAACCAGGATGGTAGTATTACACTAGATGTCCTGCTTACTTATTTCAGGTAATCTAACACAGGGCAGAAATGTCAAAAACATCCCAAAAAATAAATATGATAAATACTGGCTCTCACGACAATCCCATCACAACTGGGGCTTAGACGTTTGGTTTGAAACGAGACTCAGAGTCACAGTATAAAGAGAACACAGCCTCTGAGTAATAGTACTTTGCAAGATGATACAAATTAAAAATACTTTATTAAACAAATAAGGGAACAGCAGCCTCAGACAAATGTTATTTAGGAGACTTGATCTGACAATTGATATATTGATAGCTAGTTATTGCCAAAGTAGGAGAACTCAATGAGATGTATCTCTCTTACATGCAAAATAAATTAAATGATTCACGAAGTGACACCATGAGTATTGGCAGAGAGCAATAAAGTGTAAAGGCACAGGGCTCAGGAAAGATGTGAGCACAGCAGCAAATCATACCATCCAGCCCATTTAAACACCACATATGGGAACTGATGACAGGGAACACGTCGCAAACGAGACAGCTAAGTGGACTCTTCTGATGTTATGGGGTACCAGTATGACTAAGACAGGACAGAGAAGCAAATAATGTGGTAATATAAACAGGAAATCCACATCCTCAGGTTGATGATATGCTTATCTGTGTGGGATGACCCCAATAAATATTGCTAATGAGTCAAAATTATTACACTGTTAATTAATTTGGGATCTCATAATAAAGTAAAATAGATAGTAAATCTGGCAGATTCATGCAGTCACGTGGTGAAAATTAAATAAATCTAAATAGAATTTTAGAATTCTGTAATAGAGAGATGCCACAAAAATATCAGATTAAATGTGGTTTTCGCTGAAAGGCAGAAACATAAGCTTTCAGGAGACTATCATGGTGCCTTGGTGAACTGGTTATACCTGGAGAGACCTTCAGGGTGTGAGTATAGCACTTACCCTGTATTTCTGAGTACTCCAGTGCACCAATGTAATTCTGTTAATCTCCCTACAAGAGCAACAGAGCTAGTGTCAGCACAACAGCAGTTTAAAAGCAAGGCTAGAGTTTAAAAAAATCCATGAGAAGTACCTTCTGCTGATTCAATTGCTCAAACCACCACCTCAAAAACCAACCCACCTGCCCTTGCTCAGCAGGGTTTCAAAAAGTACATTAAGCAAACCAGAAACTTGCAGTGATGATCTACACTCAGGTAATACTAGTTGTTGTTTCGCTAGCTCCACAGAATACTAACATCGTGAAAGATCTCTGCTTGGTGAAAAGCACCAATATCAGCTCATTAGATTTTGGTCTTCAGCAGAGTAACAAGGAGATCTTTTACAGAACACTCAGTTGAAAATAGATATAAAGGTGCAACAAACCCTTTCCAGAATGGCATCTCACCTATTCTCCAGCTCAGGAGACACTAATTTTTATTTTTCTTTTAGAAAGCAGAATACTTGGCAAGACCAAAATTAGTTGGGGGAGGATTGAGTATCACCTTCCCTACTGTTATATGTCTGAGCTTCTTGCTTTAGGCTCCTTTCAGATTGATGGACTGCTGGGGTCCTTCACCAACCTCAGGGAGGTGCAGCTCCACCAACTTCTTGCTGCTGCACTGTGCAGTCCACTTACCTCTCCAATCCATAAACATGTGGCCAGGTGCTGCCCCAGCTGGGGTTTTAGTAACGGGCCAAACTTCTGGCCTAGATCTGTATCTCCTAGGAAGGGAGCAAATACCAGTTCTAGAGTGATGTGCTGCAGCTGAGTGGCCGAAAATCTCAACTACCACATGACAGCTTGGAAGGCAAGAGACTCAGGAAACAGTCAAGTACTCATGCACTGTGCAGAAGGAGCTGGAGGGATGAAGCTGCCTCTCAGGGCCAGGCTATAGCACTACGAAGTGGCTTGCCGCAGAGGGAAATGCTGTACCTATGCTCGCTTTGGCAGACTTACTGGGAAGCTGTAGAAACAGCTTAAGGCTACGTCTGTAATACACTCATGCTTTTACAAAGCCAGATAAGAATTAATAAAGGAAAATTTCTAATAAAAGCAAATTTTGTCAGAGCTTTTAGCAAAGCTTAGAATTAGCATGTGAAGCATAAAACATGGAGAGAAAACAAAACCCATCTTTAGACATTCACCCATCACAGGTAAAGACAGATAAATGTTTAGGCTTCTCATGAACGTAACACATGTACTTCACTTAAAAATACTGAGCTTAAGGTCTCCTTTACTGTAGTGTCACTCAAGAATACTGCCAGCCATCAGCAGACTATTCACATCTACAAAGCTCAAACAGACCCTGCAGCTTCCCCACAGCACCTCCCACCTTGCTACATTTGGCAGCCACTCCGTATCAGTCTTCCACATCTCTGATGGGACTGTACAAATCTGGTTACAGACAACTGTAAATACATTTACTACCATTATCCATTAAGGAATGGGCTGACACCTTGAAGTACTCCATCACATCTTAAAACCATATAGTGCTGTGGTGAGAAAAAGACCCTCTCCAAGAGCTACTTCTGCTTCCCTGGGACTGTCAGCCCTGTGGACTCAGCAAAGCCTCCTGTAGCCCTTCATCTGCAGAAGAGAAGTGTTCAGATTTAACAAGAGCAAAATATCTGCTGGAAACTTTAGTACTTGAACTGGCAAGTGTTCCTGAACTCAGAGGCCACTTGAACTTGGTTGACACAGACAATATTTCCCAAAATAACTTTTGTAGTTTTCTTATCCTATTGCCAAAGAGATAAGGATTTAATTTTAGTTGCTGAAATTTTATTACCTTTCACAAAACACCAATTAATAATTTCCCTGCTTATTCTAGCAGAAATCCTAGAGAGACTGAAGATACTTTCCTTCTACCAGATGTCTTTGTGGGTTTGCTAGTTTTTTTTGTTTTGGTTGGGGATTTTTTTTTTCACTTTTAAATAAAAAGTTTTAAGTACAAAATACTTACAACATAAGAAACTTTCATTTACTCAACTGAAAGCTCTGTCCTTCATCGCTAAAAATGGCCAGAGTACAGGGTATAGTGACGCAGCCTGCAAAGACCCTATGCCCACTATACCTCCCTCTCTGAGGGTTCTTCAAGCTTCACGACCTTAGGACAGCTTCAAGTTGCAGGTCAGCAGGTTTGAACCCAGAGAAGAAGAAATAAGCCCCAGAGTCTTTTTCCTATCTCTTTTCCCAGCCTGATTTTCAAGTAAGGAATTTTCAGTAGCCTTTGTTAGCATACAAGTAATTCAGGGCAGGACCAGAAGAAATCAGCTGCTCCCAGTATGAATATATCAGGTTCATCAAATCTTCTGATTAGAAGGACAAATATCTGGTGTATAGATATCTGGTGAAAGGAATATTTTATCTCCTAGCCTCAAGGAAGGCGGGCTGTAAATAACACTCTTGTTGACCAAGAGAAGCCTAGCAGCTTTCAGACAGCTGATTTAAAAAGTGCAAATCCAGGGTTGTAAGTTCAGGAACTTTCTTCTGAGGCACAATAAAAAAATCTTCCTTTGTCAGTATACACGGCTGTCAGAAGGTGTTGTTGCTTCACCACAGAGTTCTGACAGGACAGAAAGATGAAGAACAACCGCACAGTGCTGCTCTGAAATCTAAGGAAACATCTTCAGAGAGATGAGAGTCCACTCGAATGTTTAAAAAGCAGAGCTTGAGAGATAAAGAACTCAATTCTTCTCCTTCCATACCCAAAGACATAGATGTCACTTCACTTCAACTTTAAAAGGCTCAGTCAAAGCTTGTAAACTTGTACTTCAATTTTGAAAACAAAACTGTACAGTCCTGTATTTACTGGAAAAAAAAATATACATATACATAGACAGACCTGGTTATGTGTTAGACATCGGCACTGCTATGGGATTATCAGCCTCTGTGAACCTGTAGCTTAATTTGAACAGTAGAAGTAGTGGTGGAAGGAAGGGTTATAGCAGAAACTTACAGAATACTATTGCACATCTTGTTACTTAGAGATATTCTTCCCAAAGAGACACAAAGGGCTGGAAATGCAGAGTCAGGCAGTGAGTGCAGACAATGCAGGTAAGGACAAAGTGAGGAGACTTTAGCAACAACTAAAAACATCGGCACTATCAGCATTGTTCCCAGGCTGAAAGTCAAAACCACAGCACTGCGCCAGCAATTAAGGAGAAAAATAACTGCTACAGCTGAACCCAGGACACCTGCTTAGCACCATCACTTCTTTTTGTTAAGACTCCATTAAAAGAGTTGTCCCAGACAACATGAAAAAGACATGGTTTTTTTTAACAGTTGTACAGATTAAGCTACGTTTTCCTGCAATCATGCATCTGATTATTGGAGAAGCAGAAAGATCAGCGTCCCTCCCAGTTAAGAACATATCACCTGTACTCCTAGTTTCAGCAGGCAATGGAGTGAAGGATGCACCTGGCTTTGGTCCAGCAGTTTGCACAGACTTTCTTTTTAGACATATTACTTGTTTTAGAATTTAAATGGATATTCATCCTTGTCTTATGATTTATGCAGCACATTGAACAAAAGATCCTCTAATCTGGCATAGGTGTAACCTTCTTAAGCAGCACCTGCAGCCTGTGCAGCACTCCTTTCCTGGATGCAAGTTTTCTATCACTTCTGCCATACTAGGTTAAGGTCTCACTGAGCGGAGCAGCACACGTGTATGCAAAGCCATTCACCAGTCATGAGTAAGGAACACCTTAAAATACAGCTTATTGCACAGCAAAAGACCACAGAACAGTGTTTACATTATTTACAATATATTGATGCAGAAGATGAAAAGTTCATCTAGACCCATCACTGAGCTATTCTGATGACTTACTCTACTTGTTCATCTCAAAAAAGCCAGAATAAGACCTGTGCACATCACAGGCTGCCTAGATGCCCTAAGAATGGTAGATACATTATCACATCCTTGCAGAGATCACACCTTAAATCACAGAAGAGACATACAACCTGAGTTATCCCCACTGAGATTTTGCCATAAACAGGAATGAGACTACAGCTGCAGACTTGTAGCGAGCAACCTACATTCCTCCTCTCAGTAACACCCACAGCACATGTGTCAGTGTACAAAAAGCCACCAGTCAAGCTTGTGCTGATAACAATTTACCTTCACACATCAGCCTCCCTGCTTGCTCATTCTGGATAACCTCAGTCATAACTTCCTGAACTCGCTTCAAGCAATGAAAATTTAATGTCATTGAGTATGTTTAAATGTCCTCACATAAAAGACACATTAAATGATATTTTATTTAATAAGATATATGGCAAGGAGCATCACTGACTCATTTCTCAGGCAGGGGTACAGAAGTCTCCCTTTAGTAGTTTTATATTTTGTTGATTTGGACCATAAAGGAACATCTTTTAATGCAGCAGTGAACAGGTAAAATCAAAACTAAGATCTGTATCTACTCCAAATAATATGTTTCACATAATTTCCACTTGAATTTCTTTAACTCCATCATATTTTATGGCTCCCTGTTATGTGAAGACATTGCACTGAGTTATAGCAGTTGGGGGAATTGGAAAGTGCTTACTTCAATGTAGTTCTTTTAGAAGATGATGCCAAAAGGCAGAAAGATATGCTCAGAACACTTGAGGAATAAAAATAATTAGAAATTTAACACAGTTTCATCTCTATAATGTCATTAGTAACTGAGCCTCTATTAGGGAAGAAAGACTCAAATTAGAGAACTGCAAAGGGATAATTCCAAGGAAAACACAATATTTTGACTAAAAATGGCCACTTAATGTAGTACTAAGTGAACTCTTTTTTAATCTGCTTTCAGAAAACATTTGATGCTGTTATATAGTTGCAAAATTATTGCTCTTCTGCACACTGACCCAAAGCAGATTCTGAGGAATCAGTTACACTCTGTTACTCCATAGATAAGAAACCAGATTCATTTCTATGACCTATAAGTTTGTATTTATTTATGAACCTCACTTTAATTTCCTGACAACAAAAATAACACAAACTTCCTAAAACAAACCAATCAACTAACCCCAAATTTATAATGCAGTGTATTGCAGATCTGTTTTTTTCTTTTTTTTGCTATAAAGGCTCAAAGGAACAATATATTGCCAATAGGACGCAATTACAGGGTGAAAGGGCAAGGACACAGTCATGAATTTACCAACACCCATGTCAAAACCAATTTTAATTCAGAATGAAATAGCTTGTTTGGCTGAGGATTATAAATCATTTCTGTGAATTTTGCAGAGCTTTTTTCATTTGCTTCAGTGGAAGATTTGACTAATGCCACTAGAATGACATTACTTCATGCTGGAAGACTGCAACTGAGGTGTCTCCTAGGGAGCACAACTGGGGAGAACCAGCCTAGCATGGAAGTCCGTATTATACAGAGCCAAAATAAAACGCACACAGCAATACCCATAAAAGTGACAAAGAGAGAACAACTACTGGAAAAGTTCATCAGGTTTTTTCCATCTTACATTTTTTGTCTAGACCAATTTATTCTTCCAGAAAAACCTTGGGAAGGCATTTCATCCAGTCTTTCACATGAAAATTAAACAGAGGGCTGATAGAATCCTGAGATTATTATTTTTTTTTTTTATCAAGTAAGCATATTAGAAAGTCATTGGGATCCTTTTTTAAAACAACTATTTGCTGTGTCTGAGTATTACAAACATTACGCATCCGTATGCAGAACACATATGAACAACATTTAATACAAAGTTTCTTTGCATAATATAAAGCAGTTCTGCTGCCTTTAATGAATATTTTAGCACTGATTGAGATGAACAAAACCATCCTCTGAAGGACAACAGATTTCACCTTTGTTAAAAACATCTCTTCAATGCAAAGCTGCACCCAAAGCTACAAGAGTATTATTTTTTTATTTTCTTTCTTTTAAGGGCAAAGGTGATAAATATTTTTCTGTACCTGATGTGCAGGAGAGACCAGTACAAGGTCTGCAAGTCTGGTAGTTTTCCAGGGCAGTGTGCTCATTGCTGTTTCTAGAGTATCACAGGTTTTGGTTCATAGTGAGGATTTCTAAAAGAAACTGCACTACAAATGAATCATGAAATTACTTGCATCAGCCACTAAAACCCCTGGCATCCCCAATGGCATCCTCTTCTATGGCATTTAAACTAATGTAAAAGTTCCAGGAGCACTGGTTAACAGTCATGTCTTTCTTCATCCACTCTACTAACTAAATTTGAGACTATGCAACCAGGTATTGGCTACCTAAATTCTTTATGAATTGCCAAACTCCAATTTTGGAGGGTGTTTTGCAGCAGGCTGTGGAAAAATAACTATCTCTAATTAATATTCAGGATGGCAGTTTAAAGGCTACCTACGCATGACTTGCATGACACAACTCCATGCTATTGCTTTGGTTGGGAGAAGTAATTTGGCCTTGATACCCTATTCCTAGTGACTAAAAAGGTAAGTTTCTAGGACTTGGTGCATCCTTTTATTTAGTCAGGGAAGACTCACTGGCCCTAGTGTGCATTATTTAATACACCTATCCCTCTCCTTCCCACAAGCTCTAAGCACAAACTCTGGTTTAAGTGCATAATTTGTATTCCCCTGCTCCTTGGAGAGGGGAAGAAGAGCAAACGCATTAAACACCCAAAAAGCAAAGTGACAGAATTTGTTAATACATGGTTCTTAGCAAAAGAATTTGCATATGGCATAAAACAAAATCTGCTATTTGTAATGAGTGTACATGCAACCACCTTGTAAATCACAGCACTGGGAGGAAGCAATAAGTGCAGTGCAAACACTGGATTTTTATACAAAAAAAAAAAAAAAAAAACTCTAAATCCACCTCTAGGAGGAGTTAAATGAAACAGCAATGGGAATTGTAGCAAGACACTGCAAACAGGCTAGTGCTGTGTTTTCTTCTACCTGGCTGTAATTACTTAATACAAGTACTGCATTCAATATCTTTACACTGTTATAACATGCTCAGAGCCACTGGAGCTTGCAAAGGGCCAGGGATGCTGGGAAAACAGGACTCCAGCACAGCCCTGCTCCACAGCACAGCAGCAAGCATCACCCCGTAAGCCCCTGCCACTGTGTGACTTGTGTGTTATTATTGTCAGAGGACCTCTCATCTTGCTTTCACTTAGTTCCCAAAAAACAGCTTTGCTCAGAAATTGCTTTTAGCTCTGTAGACTTACTGCACAGTGGTGTGATATATCCTGCTGATCAACCTGGGCACGAAGAGCCCTTTCTCCTTCCCAAGTGCCAGCCCCATCACCAGCTGTCCAACTGTAAAGTCACTAAGCTGCCCACTAATCAAAATCCTCAGGAAGCCCTCTTCCCCATCTCCACCACTTTCCTGAATACTCAAAGTTTCTAAAAATTCAAATTTTCCATGTCTTGGTTCTATTCCCTTAGTTGCTAGTACCAAAACATGGTGTTTAAAGATTGCTGAGGCTTTCAGTTCTCAAAACAAAGAGCCTCATGTTAAGGAGTCCACATGGAGGTGACTGCTCTGATGAACAAGACTAAATCTTGCCACATTCATGGCTGTCAAAACCTTACAGCTTCTCCACTGCTGAAGATCAGTCAGGACTAGGCCTTTGGAAAGGTGTTCAGCTGTATGTGAAAGATACATTGAAATCATGACATTAGGAAGCTCAATATTTGCAAAGGAGCCTTGTCCTAACGAGTGCTCAGGACAGACCTGGCAGGTGCTTCCCACACAAGGGAGATGCTGACAATGGAAAAAGATATTTTCATTCAGATTTGAAACAAAACATGTTCTGAACATAGGGGTTAATATCAAACCCAGTAAACCATTAATTTCACAGTTTTGAAATTCAGCATCTGTATTTTGCAGTATGTCAGTTCTAAATTCATCACTGAATATTTATATTATTTTAACATCTCCTGATAAGCTAATCATACAGATATGGAACACGACACAGACTACTGTTAGCAAATCACAGCACAAAGCCATATTAGATGAAATACAGCTGTTCAGAGTCAAGCTGTCTGATCGCAGTGCACATAAACACTTTCATTGTAATCTTTCATAAAAGATGCTTTAGTTCATGGGAATCTGCCTATAAGTTATTTTTAAAAGCAAGATGGAAATTACTTAATAGGTGTGGTGGCATATATACTAACAAAAACTAAATTGCGAAAAAAAAAGTGCAACATACACTATTTGCTTTTTTAACTGACAAAAGAAGAGGTTACACACTATTATGCATACAATTCTGAGCTGGAAATATCCATCCTAAGTCAGTTCTCAAACACAACACCTGTCAGTGGGCTAGGAAGCAGCCAGTGCACTTCTTATGTTTCCTGCAGGATGCAGAGTTAGGTTTTCCACCTAAAGTTATAAACAATATGTATTTTACTACCAAGTTAAAGCTACAGAGTTTGGCCACTTCCATGTTGAGTTCAGTGCCTTAGAAAACTTGCTGCTAAATACAACGGCAGCAGCAGGAAATTAATTCAAAAGGGATTCAAACCATACTCTGGCTTTCAGTTACCACTTTCTGCAGAAAAAGTAAGAAAGTAGGGTTTCTTATCATGCCAGGATTCAGACCCTCTCTCTGCAGCAGTGTCATCTGTGGGTGGGCAAAGCAGACTTGGTTCATTTCACAAGGTGGGGACAAACCTTTCAAGGGCTCTTGCTACATCTCATCAGCTGACAAATGAACAAGGAGCCTGCAGAAGAAAAAGCTAAAGGTTCATGGGGTGAGGCAGCATTTATGCTGATCTTTCTAAAGCACATACCTTTCTCATAGAAGGTGAAAAGGGCTTTTTGTATGAGTGTTTCTCCTAGTCAAATTATTCTAGTCACCAATAGTCAGTTTTCTATTCTGTGGTTCATTTATAGTGAAATTAATAAACCATTTGCACAGTGCTTCCCTGCTTTCATAAGCTCATACAGTACATTGTCATTACTGAACTGTCCACTCAGCTTTTCTAAAGCTCTATCTGAACACCACTGTAAGCAAGAAAAATCGTGTCTGAATACCCTCTGGCATCTTCATGCATTCTAATAAGCAATATATTATCAGGTTTTACTGGCTCTTTGTGTGTGTGTCATCAGAAAGAGCACCTCACGCCATATGGAAATTGACCCTGTGGCTGAAACATGAGCAGTGCATTTGGTTTGGATAAACTGTCACCACAATAACTGGTAAGAAAGACATATTTGATATATATGAACTTGTTCTAATAAGCTTGTCTGTCAAGGAATAGATGTTTTATTACCCCTTACATGTATTGCTAACCCTGTATGTTT
Source organism: Forpus xanthops (assembly GCA_032466535.1). Lineage (NCBI taxonomy): Eukaryota > Metazoa > Chordata > Aves > Psittaciformes > Psittacidae > Forpus > Forpus xanthops. The sequence continues at coordinate 26,135 of JASSUY010027690.1, read as the reverse complement.
TTTGGACTCTTATAGACTTTTAAGGGTAAAACTTAGGTTTAAAGAATTGTAATATTATAATAATGGGAAAGATTATCATATTGGATTACAATTCTCTTATAGCTCTGGAGGCCAGAGAGACCTATGATTCTATTAAAAAAACCTGTTTCTGATGCTACATCCAGATCAGTGTCCCGGACTATTGGCTTGTTTGCATAGTCTAGCTGTGAGGATAAGATGATATGGACACTGGCATACCTGAGTGACAGTGCTTGTAGGAAGGAGGTTCTTTGGAGGAGCGGCAGCCACGGGTGAGATGGGAATCACAGTGCACTTGGACATCTCTGTTTAGCACATTGCTTCCAAAATGTCCACTGGCAGTGCTTCAGGAACAGGAGGAATGAAAGAACTGCAAGGGTTGGACTAGACGACCTTTGAAGGTCCCTTTCAACCCAGAGTACTCTATATTATCACAAGAGAAAATCCGTGTTGTGCAGGTGATGATTCTGCTGTATTCTGCTTTCAGCAACAAATGTTAGTATCTGTTCATTTTGGACCAAAATTCAGTATTTTCAGTGAACTCAACTGTTTAAATAGATACTTCTAGCATTTATAGTAAACTCTTAACACAAACTTGCCAAAAACTGGAGGTCTTTAGATGAATTTCTGAAAGGCAAGACTTGCTCTATAACTTTTCATTTAATTCATACAAATCTGTGGCTTAAAGGTAAGAAACAGAAGTAAGCTGTTTGCCTATATACATTTGAGCATCCACTCCTACCCTGATTTAACTTCAGACATCCCAGACTCTCAGCTCACTAAGCTGGGACTGGTTTGTTCCTTTCCATGTGTGCACATAAAACTCAGAGGTCTTAAAACCTCTCAGTTCAGGAGTTTCACAGTTGCCTAGGAAGTTCAGATGATTACTTTTGATTAAGGCTGACATTAATATGCAATCCCAGACACTACGTCTGGTATCTCCACCCTATTTCAGAAAAGCCTTTTTGACCTACCAAGGACCAAGTAATACCTGAACTCATTTATTCCAGTTGAAGCTTATAAAAAATTAAGTCAGGTAAGCTTTCACATATTATGTCCTCCATAAAATAAGACGACACTATCAAGATGCCACACTTGAGCTATGACAAAAGACAGCTCGCTTAGCACATCGAGCCTCTGGTACATTTTTGGGTAGACACTGAGCAGGCATGTTGCTTTGAACAAAAGAAACAGTAGCGCAGAGGTCTAATCTGATCCAACCAGCACATGCTCTTTAGTATGTCCATATTCACTGCACAGCAGTGACATATTGCTACAAGATTTCCACAGGGTAAGGTACTCTCCTCCCCTTTGCATCCCCTCTACTCTTTAGATCCCAGCCATGGCTATTTCCTCCCCACCACCCCCCCAAAAAGGAAGCATTCAGTGTACATGGTAGTAAGAGAACAGTTTTCAATCTGAGTTAACCTTTACAGCAGTAACACTAATTTTCAGTCTGTACATATTAAATGGTAAAGCCTCTCTGTTTCCTGCTCTGAATTTCATTGTGTGTCTATTAGTGCTATGAAGTCAGGCTAACAATGATGTATGGTTAACACAGGGTTTGTGTCTGCCAGCTAAGAGGAATGCACAGAGGACAGATAATTGCAATGGCGCCATTAGTGAACTACTCAATGCTTTTTTGAAGTTAAAGGGTCTAGAAACATGCTATATTTTTCAATGTGAGTACTCATAACATTGAAGGGAAGTTTCTAGCAACTTTGTTACAAATAAATAGAAAGATCCAGCAGCTTTAAACCAATGCATGGAGCCAAAATTCTCTAGAACTGTCCAAGGAATAGTGTGCAAGAAAATCTCAACCAATAATCTCCTGGACTGCTACTATGTTTATTCACATTAACATACTGAAAATAGCACAAAGTCAAGCAGAGTGACATCTGCCAAGTTCCTGGCTTTTTCTGTATCAGCACCTTAAGCTCCTGCCAGACAGCAACAAAAAACAATAATGACCAAACCCAAGATGAGCACATCTTAAGCTACATGACATGCTACAAAGACACCAGGAGACAAGGCAGCGAGTCAGCTCTCCAGCACAAAGGATGCCTGGAAACTTTGAATCAGGTTCAGCACAGGTCACCTCAGTCACCAGCAAAGCTAAGATCATCTGAAGGAGCAACCCTTGTTTCACATCAGCAAGAACAAGACAAGTGGCTTGTTCTGCGTGGTTGACATACACTTGGGCCACTACCAACCCACAGTGGTGAGAAGACTCATGGGAACTACTGTCCTGCCCTATCATCACTACAGCTGGTCAAATGCTGCAGCCAGTCCCAGACTGAGCATCAGCTGCCAAAGGTGAGTCCTGATACCCCTGGGATCACACTCAGTGTTAGCTGACAGTGGAAGCAAGGCAAGAGAATGATTTTCATTTGTATTGTGGGATCAGTGGGCTACATAGGAAATGTAGTGTGAGGTCTTCCTGCTCATGGCAGGGGGGCTGGGACTAGATGATCTTAAGGTCTTTTCCAATCCTAACTATTCTATGAGTCTACGTACAGGAAAATCAAAAGGTCCATCCCTTACTTTTCCAGCCCTTCACTTTTCAGAGCTGAGCTGAATCTGTTCTCAGGTGTCCCTCCACAATACTAAGAGCTCCAGTTTCCCAGAGGGTAGATGATGATGATGTGCAGGGTTTGCCCACACTGAGCTCTGTGCTTCCCAACAGCACTGCCTGGGCTAGCTGGGTTCACACCAGCCTAGAGAGGCTGGGAGAGCGCTTGGTGCTGTCACTGCTCCAGGCACTTACTAACTCTGACAGCTCTCGCTAGCTGACATACTCATGCATTTGCTGGCACATCAGTCTTGATCATTTTTGGCAATGGGCAATTGCATCTTCCAGAAAAATTAAAAAAGGAAAAAAAAAATTCTCTCTTCCTCTCCTATTTCTCCTTGCATTTTATGCTGTAAAAATATAGGTGTAAGTCAGCAACAATCTGATGAGCTTCTAAACTGCAGCTTTAGGATAGCAGCACCATGTTAGGCAATTTGTAAATGCCCATCTGTAGATGCATGTCTGTCAATGTAAAAGATTAAATAAATAAGATGAAGAAATTAGAAATAAATTAGGTTTGGAAGAAAAGGAGAGGAATGCAGCTGAAGAGCTACAACAGTGTATCAGGGAGATATATTAAAAACCCAAATGAATCTCAAAGTCAGCCAATGCAATGCTATAACAAATGAACATGGTGGCAAAGGGTAGCCTTTGTTGCTAAGCTGACACAAATAAATTAGTCACCTGTCAGTACTTGTTTAGAATTTACAAACACATCAGTTTTGAGGGAAGAGCAGAAAACAGCCAGCATATTTTTCCATTAGAGCATTCTGCAAAGGGAACTAAGCACTTTGTTTTCATTTATGCAAGTAACTTAACCCCCTACTGCACAGCAAATGCCTCCTTCTGGGAGTAAGACACTGTCTCACCTGGAGGGCACAGAGCTGACAGAGCTAATGAAGGCACAAGAGGCGGTTGAAGAGATACAAGTGCTGGAAGTGACCCAGAATTGGACATGACCCTGCATGTCTGTGCAGAAACACAGGGCCCCAGCACCTCATCAGCTCATGAGAACAGGCCACAAAACCCATCTGCTCCAAGCCTGCTCATAGCCAATCAAAACAAGAAGTTACTGGTCCTTGCAGGCAAGTTTTAGCATTTGTTGCAGATTAAAGACAGAAGCGTTTAGCTTTGGTCACAAGTTTCCTCTGCTACATCAATACACTACTGTTGCCTCTGCTCCCCTAGTTTTGGAAGAGGGGTGGTCCCTTTGAGCCACAGAAATACAGCTCCTTTTAGAGGTCACTAGGAAGACTGGGAACTAGAAGCAAGGAAATAATGTGAAAGAGTATACAACACAAAATAGCAAAGGATAAATCAGACATTTCCTGTAATTAATTTCTATTTTCTTTGTTCAACTTCCACATCAGGTAAAGCAAGTCTTCACTAAAGCTGAAAGTCGGACTAAAATATCCAGAATGCTCAAGAAAATATGGACTTTATGTTAAACATTGATGTTGAAGTTGGTTATACTGATTAAATCAATAAACCAAAAGATCTCATCCAAATTACAGGTCCAGTTGGAGCAGCTTGAACTGCAAATGCAGAGTCACAAGGATACATGGGTGAGCAACTCCAGCCAGAAATTATTCACAAGAATTAGTTGTGAAATCACCACAAGAAACAAGCTTAAGAGAATAATAATCTGCCACAGACAATTCATAAACTAAAAAAGGAGGTGGTATTTAGTCAGTCAAGTGATTTGCTACAAATTATTTGCCCAGGGTCAATTTTGCTGCTAAAGCGATCATCGAAGATGCACTACCTGGAGCGACGCAGAGACATAGTTAAGACTAACAAGCTGCTGTACACAGCACTTTAATTAGGCAAAATGAGGAAACGATAATAAATCAGCTGGCCAAAAGGAAAAAATAAATCCGTAACCAAACAGAATCAAATTATTTCTTTTTATTGTGACAAGATAAAACCTCTGAAATGAGATTTCAGAATTACGATGATACCCGAACTCACACCAAATGAGAGCACAAGAGATGGGAAACAACCTGTTCAGGCACCAGCACGTCAGCCAGGCTGTTGCCATCTCCGGTCCCTATCACAAGAATTTGTCATGTTTCATTTTAGCAGCAACAAATGGCTGGCTGAGCAGAGCTGCTGCAAACGGGAAATTGGGAGGCAAGGACAGGTGTGTCATTTCTCTAAATTCTTTTAGGGCTGGTGGCACAGAGTCCTTCCAGACACAAGCCATAAGGCTGAAAAGTATCTATCCTGCTAAGCTATGGAAACGGGGATTTTATGAAAGTGCGATCACGAGGTGATAATAAGAATGTGATTGGAAGTTGATGTGTTATTGCTTAATTTAGACAGAGGAAGGCTCTTTTTTTGTCCATACCATCTGCCAGCCTAGAAACCTAAGGAATAAAGGCACAAGCTGCAGATGGCTTTTATAATGGCTGTACTCAAGCAGCAGAGGAGCAAGAAGGATAGAGGCCATATAAATCAAGCAGCAATATCACCATGGCTGAGCAATAACCAAGCTGATAGCAGCATTCCACAGAAACAGAGAGTAAAACATACTTTCCCAATTCACTGCATTAGGATTCAGTTGCAGGAGGATAGGACAGAGAACTGGACTTCATGAGGCTGTTGGGAACACTGACGCGAGCCTGGTAAGAGCAGACAGGGCAACACGGCTGCACAGACTAACTGCAGCTTCCAAGAGAAACAGACAAGCTCTACTTCAAAATTGCATTCACATATGCGACAGTTCCCAAGCTAGCTGTTATCCTTTCTTTCCTCTTTTTTTTTTCCTGAGGGAAGAGAGAAACAGAGTAGAAACTAATTTACTTCAAGGCAGTAGAAAGAAAACAAACTTGGATGCGAGACACAAGGCTCAGCAGGACAAGCACAAACTTCTGCTGGCAAAGAAGTCCCTCGAGATGACCGTCTGAGCTCTGCTGGGGAGCTTGAAAGGGCTGCTCAGCTTATCGTGCTCCAGCAGAGGCTAGGTGCACTGGATGCAGAACAGCATGGCATGACACAGAGGCCACTTCAATATTTTCCTCTTAAACAACTAGATCAAACAACCTCGTTTACACAAATATGTATAAACGGCCATCACAGCATTGATGGTGTTGGTTCTCTGGGTGGGACTGGTGGCACACAGACTGATGGGAAAAAAAAGTAAAAGACAGAAGAAAAAAATAGGGTTTAATTTTATTTGTTGAATATATACTCACATACATTAAGGTTTTTGCATTTTTATCATTACTGAGAATGCTTGGGCTTTGCTGCTCCATCGCTAAGTGTCTCTAGCCCACCTGAGCAGAGGACTGCCTGTGGAGACCTTCCAAAGTGCTCACAGGCTACCCTGCAAGAGGTCTACAAGCAACCAGTTCTGCCCTGGGTGCAAAGCCTGCAACCAGGGAGAGGGACCCCAGCTATGCCTTCAGCAGAAAGGATATGCATAAAGCAGAGTTGCCCAACTTGGGGGACAGAGGAAAAAACACATTGCTCCTGCTGATGCGCTGATGCAAGCTAGATGCTCCTGAGTAGCTGGGATAAGAACCTCAAAATGCATCCAACAGGTACCAGGCTTAAGGTTAATGTCATTCTTTAACCACTGTGACATCCACAAAACCCATTCTCAATGCAGCACTGGAAAATTCAGTCACTCACCCAATGAGGTATAAACTGTCCTGAACTCCAGCAAGCCACAACTGTTCCATCCACAGAAAAAGTCAGCATTACCATGATCTCAAATGGCAGCTTACATACACATTGAAGGAAGATACAGTTCATGTCCATACTGTGTGCCTGACATAATCCTTTATGTCTATGCAAAGCAAATGTAAAACATTAGCATGTCAAAACAGCAGTACTCTATGATTATTTTGGGCCTTGTCTAAATCCATCATTTATATATATATACACAAACAGTTCAAGTAGACTTTGAGCAGAACCAGGTGTTGAGCAGGCAGGACAGATGCCGAAAATGATCAGTGATGGATCTGTCAAAACATACTAGAACTGAACTATTTTCTTGCTAAATACTTGGTAAGATCCCAATGACTTGACCAGAACTTCACAGGGAAGGAGGAGAGACAGTGAAAGGAATAAAGCAAAAAGAAGCATTATGGCAAAAAGAAACTTTTTTTTCATCCTTATTAATACTACTTTTCACTTGGAATCCTCTTTAGTTTGGCATAGGAATATGCCTTATGACAGCAGATCAGAAATGAAAACACCATTTTCACTGATCCCACACAGTATTCTTCCCACCCACCCCAAAGAGCTCTCTTCCAGGGAAACCTGTGTGAGTCAGGGGCTTCCCTGCCAAACTTCAAAGTTTCAGTCAGTTTAATGTTAGATAGTTTTGAGGAACCAGGATCCTATGGGACAGAGAGGACATCTCAGGTACACTGACATTTTAGCTGTACACATGCATCTTTGGTGCTGAACTCTTATCAGGACACCCCAAAAACAGGCAATGTAAGACTGAAGTCCCACAGGCATTAGTTCTAGGTATATTCAGTAATTATCTTCTACAGTTTCACAAAACAGATTTGCCTTAGAATAGCTTCAGAGCACTTGCAATCTACAGTTTCTCTCTACTGCAGGCACTCTAATGTTTCTGGGCTATTCTCAAACACAGCACTACTCTAAGAAACAACACACTATCAAAGAACAAAGATAAACAGGCTGTTATTTAAGGCTACACAAGCAAGTTCAGCAGAATGCCTTCCCCCTTCACCATGGGTGTAGACAGACTGCCTGAAAGAGGACTTCACCTCAACCAATTATTAGTACCAAGATGAGCATCATGGTGGTGGCAGACACCATCACAAACAGCAGCCACATGATACAAATACATTCTTGGTAAGACATGAGGGGGGAAGCTAAAGGTAGTGCTGGCCTGAGCCATGTGAGAAAAATGAAGATTGCTGCCATGCCCAGCCTGCCTTAGGCAAGCCAGCTGCCTGCAGGGCTGCTGCTCTCCTGCCTTCACACATGGAGGCATCAATCAAGCCAGTTGAAACAACAGCACATCAACTACATTGCCATCCCAAAAACCTCAACCATTAATTCACGACCCCCTGAAGTGAGCTGGGATCAGGAACAAGGACTTATCATGCACTAGCATCATTAAGTGAGGAAAAGGGAGAGAATGAGGAAAAGCAAATCAATGATGCAAGAGGTGCCTCAAATTCTGAGTCTATTTGTTATGACAGCCCAAGTTATGAGAAAACTCTGAGGTCATCTGTGGCATATATGCATGCAGCCTCCAGGATAACACTCAAGAGAGCTCTTGCCTTCGTTTCAAGAGCTATCATTCTATTTGGGGGGGGTGTGGGGGGGCTGTGCGTGTGTGTGGAATGATATTTCACTCTGATCTATCCTTCTGGCCTTTGTGCTCTGCAACTACACTAAACTCCTGGTGAAAGCTAACCTATCCACATGTTCATCAGGGACCTAATGCATGTATGCCAGTGGCACACAGTTAGACAAGTACTCCCCCACTGCTGTGGCTGGGAGCAGTAACGCAGAGTTTATCCTGCACATCTGGAAAGGAAATTGGATCTGAGGAAGAAATTCTTTACTGTGACAGTGGTGAGGCACTGGAATGGGTTGTCCAGGGAAGCTTGGGAATGCTCCATTGCTGACAGTATTCAAGGCCATGTTGGACATAGCCTTGGGTGGCATGGTTTAATGGGAGGTGTCCCTGCCCATGGCAGGGGGGTTGGAACTGGATTATCTTAAGGTCCTTTCCAACCCTAACTATTCTATGATTCTATGACTAATTGCTGACAGAAGATTAATGGCACCCTGTCTCTTAAACACCAAAACACTGGAGGAACTGTGCACTTGAGATGCTGCTCTGCTTGCATCTGCTGTGGTGCAATAGCACCTCTAAGAGAGGCACCGCCAACATTTTTTTTTGGCCTCATGCTACTCCATGGCCCTTTAGCTGATTTGCCCTTGGGATGATCTTTCAGAGAAGCTTTAGCAACTTCTAGCTCTAGGACAGCCATTCCCACTGTAGCCCCAGCCCAAGTAGCAACAGGATCAGGAGCTGTGGATTGCTCAGACTGGTTGTGGTTGACTGGAAGAAGTTTCTCCGGGTTGTTTCCAGGGAATCTGCAGCAGGCAGTGATGCAAAGACCCCGCTTTGGGCAGGATCCCAAACTTCCACTGTGAAAGTTTTGGGGTTCTGCAAATCACCGTGAATTCAAGCCACTGTTTTAAAGCAGCCCTGACTGGTTTACGAAATACTCTAAATAGCATTTCCTCTTCCCCCTCCTCCCCCTTCAGAATGTGAATAGCCACTCCTTTGATGCCACTAGTTGAATAGGTATTTCACATAGGCCAAAGCAGGCAATGCCACTTCAGTAACTGAGGTTAATGGCTTGGCAAGTCAGCAGGGGCTAACATTCTTCTCCAGTGATGTTTCTTAGAGTGCAAGGGGCTTTCACTGGAGTAATTCAAACAATTATTAAGCTATGTACTACTTTGGTAAAAAGGGCTTCAAAGGGTATTTTTTTCTTCCTAAGCCTGTTCTTCACTATCACTGCAGGGCTTCAGCTCAGAGACCACTTGCAGAGCTCTTTCATGCTCATCCCCATCAAAATTCAACCTTGAATGAAGAGTATCTGGCAAAGCATCTCTAGGCCAAATGCTCCCTGGGACTGCCTTCTGATCAGCCTCTCTTTTAGGAGTTTAATGAATAAAAATATATCTGGAAATAGAACAGAGAGGTGCCTGGAGAGCGAAGAGAGCAGCTTGCTTGAGCCACAGATCAGAGTAACACAACACTGCTTGAACTGGTGCAACTGAGGCTGCTGGGCACAGGTCCACTGATGACAGCTTGAAAGGTGTGACTGCACAGACAGCTTGCTAAAATGTTTGTGAGGAGCAATGAAAAACATCCAAGCTGGCCAAATCATGAAACAAGCACAAGCCTTTCCTGGCTTCACACAGGACTACTGAGGTCAGGTTAAAGAAGGGCATGCTTAACTCTAAAGTTGGAGTAAATTCAAATATTAAGCTACATGCCTTTTAGAATGACAGAGGAGAGTATAGAAAAAAAAAATAAAATAAGATGGAATTGAGAAGACAAGCAAATATACAAAGCAAAGAAAATCACCTATCTGATGAGAAAACATGGACAGAGCCCTCAGATGTCTCATTTGTAAAAGTTTACGGGTCTACGCTCAGTGAAATAGCAATCAAATGCTTGAAAGTGCCTTCATACAAACACCTACATTTCACAAGGGCAGACACTTGTGCATCAGCAAAAGTATTCAGTATCTGTTAATTCTCCATTTCGAAACATACAGAGAACTCACAAAATAACAAAAACAAAAGGCAGATACAGCAAATGCTTTATGCAATCAATTACACAGCATGAATAGCAATAATCGGAGAAAACTCTTGGCAGATTCATCACAGATTAAATGAATTCAGGCAAATTGTGCAATAAAAAAACCCTCACAAACCCATTAGCAGATTGGCCTATAGAGAACTCTCATAAGGGCTCAGTTTGTTGGATGATCCATTTGCAATGAACTCTGCCACCTGTAATACCTAACAGACTCTCAGCAGTGTGTTTGCTGTGAAGCATCACAGCAAGAACCTTTTGTACTCATTTGGATTGGCGGCTATTCCCTTCATGTACCGTGAGTTTCCTTTCAACTGGAAGAAAAGGGACTTCAAGAAATTGAATAACCTAGTGAGGAAAAAAAAAAAAAAAAAAAAAAACCACCAAACAAAACCCCAAAACTTCAAATTATAGAGGAAACACTTGGGCAAGATGAAAATAGCTTTCAAAATAGACAGAAGTGTTAATAGATGCAGGACAGTTCACTCTCTTCTTCTCTATGGTAAGGAGGAAAAAGTGACATGAGCAAGTCTAACCAGCATGTTCAGTCAGACTGAAGATGGAATATGGTATAGACCTCCAGGACTCAAAACACAGTGATTTTTATATTACAGACAAACAGAAAGCAGCATAGGGCAGCTTGCTCTACACAGGGTTTACAGGGGAGACACATTACTATTTACAACGCATCACATTAAAATGACAGTGACACACACCACTCAGAAGTGATCATTATTACTGGCTGCTTAAGGGATGATTCGAGAAATTATCTGTAAATTTAATTTTTAATTAAGCCAGAAGCCCTAAGGGCCTTCTAAGCTCAAGCATTAAGGGGAGAAGAGGGGGGAAATCAATTCTTGGTGATGGAGAGGTCTAGCAGAATTTAATAGGCCTGGGTAATATATCAAGAAGCTTTTAAGATCAGTCACACAGCTCAACAGAGGAAAGCCTAAAACCCAATTTCAGATAAAAGAATACACTGTAAAGTGGAATGGATAGTCACCATTGTTCAAGCCTCTGGTGAGCTACTGTCTTGAGTTCTGACACACATATTACTCAGAAAATAAATAAATAATCAACTCCAGCATGCAGAACTTCACAGGGAAGCCCTCACACTTAGCTCCAACCAGCTTGCAAAAGCAGCCATCTCCAAATGACCTTGCAATTCCTCCAAAGCTTCAGCATGGCCAGAAATATCTACATTAACTGATTAGAACTAGTGATTAAAACATCCTAGAAGGAAGCTAATTTGTGCCAAGAGACAAAACTATTTCCCTTGATGAAGCACAGGTCTATCAGGTTCATTACAGTGACTGTGGCTGGAAGAGACATGGCACTGAGTCCATCTGACCTCCACAGTGCAGTTTCAGTTACAGTTAAAAAAAATCAGAAATTGAAGATTTTTCATCTCATCTCTTGATTCCAAGCTCACAGAACCAGACAAGTTGCAACCAAGAGGGCTGAAAGGACCAGTGTTATAGGAAGGCCACTCATGTAATCTTTGAGATACTGTCATGATTGAGGAAGGCCCCAAAGACTGAAGAAAAGCAAGTGTTGCACCCATCTTCAAAAAAGGCCAAAAAGACAGTCCAGGGAAGTCAGCTTTGCCTTGGCTGGTGGGAAAGTCACAGAATCCCCTTGGACTGCTAAGAAGGCAGCAGCTGGGACCAGTCTACCTGGACTGAAAAGAGACAAATCATACCTGACCAATGTGATTGCATGCTATGGGAGAACCATTGGAACTGTAGGTTTCATTTACATCTACTTCCACAATACTTTTGAACCACCTCCCACAGTCTTTTATATAAGTTAGGTTGTATTAATCTGAAAGGGAGGAGGAGACAACTAGATGGGCAAGAAACAGGTTGGATGGTTGCGTTCCAGAAGGTAGGGCTAAGGAGTACTGGAAAGCCAATAGCAAGCAGTGTACTGCAGGAGTCTGTACTGAGACCTGTCATCTTCAATGTCTGTATCAGAGGCCTGCAGGAGCTGACAAGAGCCCTCTTGCAAAGTTTGTAAATGACACCATATTGGAGAGCTGATATACTCAGTGGCAGGGCTGCCACTTGGAGGGAACCACAGCCACAGGCTGTCCTCTCCTTGGGGATACATCTTACTCCATATGCGTATTTTCTAGAAGAAAGTTGGGCAGAAGAAACAAGCAAAAAAAGGAGATGAATGGTCTTGTTTTCAAAACCCTTCCCTTCTAAGAAACAAGTCATTTATCCAAGTGTCATAATCCTACCAACTGTCATAACACTAGGTCTAATTACATCTGGAGAACAGTAAGTTGCATGTTCAGGAAGAAACTCTCTGCAACAAGGTTGGCAGAGAAGCTCTGCTATGCATGATCTTAGATCACAGGTCCAAATGCAACAACAAATACCACTAGGAAGGGATTGGTGACATTTGCGTAGAGCAACATCATTGTATTTTGCAACTAAAAAAAAAAAGAAACAAAACAAACCGTGGTTGGTTAATTTCCTGTGTTTTTATAAAATGCCAATCCCAGTGCATTAATCTACATCAGGGAAGGTTTTCAGATTACATGCTGGGGGGAAGGTACAAAACCATCTTCTGGAAGAATATGAAACACATTCAAGATTTGTTAAAAATGCTAAAAAGTTGCTTGGGCTGACTGCACACTGCAGTTTGTCATAGAAAATATTCTTCAAACTTCACAGTACGAAACCTGCTGGAGATGAACCATTCTTTCCTGCCATGGTTTCAGTGGGACTATTTGGGAGCATACACCACCAAATAATGAACAGCATCATCAAGTCCACAATAGGTATTTTTAGTATGGGGAGGACCTGTTACTTCTGTTCAAGCACTGACACTTCTGGATCTGACACCAGAAGTCTGAGCCTGCAACAGTACCAAGACCACACATACGTTTCATTGACATACTCAAAGTAAAAGACAGGGGGAGATCCTCTTACTCACAGCAAAGCTGGGCACTTAGGAAACAGACTTCATTTGGTTTCTTAATCAGAAACTTTGGGACCACTTGCAAAACAAGATAACACTTGTATCCTGGATAAAGAGTAGATAGGCAAAACCAAAGTACATATTAACACAAAGCAACATGCACACAAACTATGAGCACCGGGACCAAAGAAGACTGATTTTGATTGGCAGTATCTCAAAGGTGACTGAATATCAAGCTCTTTGTACATTTGTGGGGCAAGCAGTAAATGCTGTTAGGAAAAGGTTAGGCTCTTCCTGAGGTCGTGTTTTGTACTTGAAAATTAAGAGGGGAACATTATTAGAGCTGTGAAATGGTTATGTAGAGGAATGCCCTTGCTGCAAATGGAATAATAAAATCAGGTGTGATTTTGGAACAAAACAGCTGAAAAACATGTTTGAGCCCTGGAAACGGAATGTACACACTAACCCCATGGATCCTGCCAAGGTCTCCAGCTAAACTTCCCACTGCATCACCAATTCCTTCACTAGGGCAGCTGGACTGCTTATGGGCTGAAGATAAGAGAGGCTTTCTAACCCCCCCAGCTGGGCACAAAGGCTGAATCATAAGAAACCCTCAAACAGCCAAACACTGAAGCCAGTCCATGGAAAAACAAACACACACACAAACATACACTGAGTAATGCTGGTGCCTTTGCAGAGCATCAGGCCAGCTCCTAGATTAGATACACCAAGGAACCTGCCAGACCTCAGTCCCATTGCTCTGCCCTCAGTTGCAGCCACAGGCAGACACACAAGAGCAAATCAAGTCTCAGCTACACAAATATTTAGTACTAAGCAGTTTGTTTGGATTTTCTTTTCCTTGAGGATAAACCAGGATATATTAGCTTATTTTGCAATAACAGAGATTTCTATGTTGCAAACAAAAACAAACAAGCAGGAACAACAGCAGCAACAAAATCCAGAAACATTCCTTTGCTAAAGAGAGTAACCTTGAGACATCTCATTGAAGAGCTGGTGGGACTTGGAGATGAAGGAGGTAGAGCAGTGAACTTCAGGTATTTTCAAGGTTAGAATCCTGTCACTCACCTTTTTTGAAAGAAAATTCTGAATTATTTTTTTGTATGAGACAGAAGTTTCCATTTTGATTATGTTTAAGAATACCTTTAAGAATACCTTTCACTTCATTATTTTTCAATTAAGATGGAGAAAAACTGCTAGAAAACCTGATAAACAAAAACTTGCTTAACCTTTTCTTTCTCCATAATTTTATTAGATAGAAGCTGAGAATGCCTCCTCCATAAACCCTCACATTTTACAGTTATTCCAATCTTCCTGTGGAAGCAGGAGGGGAGGAAGTGAGAAAAAAACAAGTCCTAGATTTGAGGCAAAAAATAAAATTTCTACAAAAGATTCATTACATAAAAATCCTACATTCAAGTAATTAATTTTTAAATTAAAACCCCTTACATGATAGCTTTTATTTTATTTATCGGTGTTTAACTACCAGTCTGGTATTCACTGATGTTACGCAAATGTAAATTCAGCAGTCTCATGCCCAAATTTATGCATTTAGAGCTTCATTTCAGATGCATGTTATTTGTCATTTGCTGTTGTCCTGCTACAAAGACGTGCAGCATTCGATCAGGCAGAAAAGCATCAGACATCCCAAGTAATCAAACTCAGCACAAGCATTAAACAGCCTGGCTGTAAGGAGCAGCATCATTACTCACATATCCCATGAACCTTAATGTCAGAGTCAGATTCATGACCTCCCATCCAAACAAAATATCTTGGTGATAACTTATTATTATAATAATTATTTTACGAAATGGGTTAACCTGCCCTGCAGATGCTGGTACACCCACATGCAGCCCTTCATCTGCTTGGGCTCAGCATGAGCTCTGGCTTCAGGTCCTCCTCCCCCACTTACTCATTCTGGGTGATGATATCTACCTGTTTGGAAGCATGTCCACAGGTCATTTAAGAGCACAACACCTACACAACAGCAGATGTGTGATAAGGATTTTTTCCATTAAAAAAAAAGCAAGCACCATATTGTGTTTTAGCTGGGAGGACACCAACAAAAAACTAGATGATGTGCCAGCAGGAACTGTGGTGTCCCCTCCTGAGGTGTCCCCTTGGAAAAAAAAAACATAACCATTGCTTCTGCTTAAAACCTGCACTTTCCCAAATACAGCTTTAAGATCACAGAAATGAGAAACACACAGACGCTGCAGTATCATACACACAGGGTATAGATGCAGTCTGAGGCTCTTTGCACCACAACCCAGTTTCTACTCTGAAATGTAAATGAGAAGTTAGCAGGAAGCATACATATGTACCACATTCATGGGTAGGATGCCAGGTCAGCCTAGCTAATGAAGATCTTTTGTTCACTCCAGGTTAACTGTAGAACTTCTTGACTCTAAGATTTAGTCTCAGAGGAGAAGTCCCCAACCCCAGAGTCATTTTCCTTCAAACGCACGCATAAGTATTTTCCTTTAACAAGGATATGGAGACCATAAAATACTGTTATGTTGATATGCAAAGAGGCCAACATGTGAGAATCCCCTGGCTACACAGAATTAGTGTTGCAGAGCTTGTAATTAAACTTAAATTCCTTCACAACTTCAGATAAGTTCCAGA
The DNA here is from genome assembly GCA_032466535.1 of Forpus xanthops. Taxonomy (NCBI): domain Eukaryota; kingdom Metazoa; phylum Chordata; class Aves; order Psittaciformes; family Psittacidae; genus Forpus; species Forpus xanthops. The sequence goes on along the minus strand of JASSUY010027690.1, from coordinate 10,632 downwards.
CAGTCGGCTGAAAATACATCTCAAATAGATCTTCAACAGCCAGGACCATCTGTTTCCTTTTTGCATGAAGTATTTTTATTTGCCACAAATAATGACCTTAAATAGATTTTTTGAGGTTTGTTATTAATAAAGGAATGTGAAAAATTTGCAAAAGACAGAAAGAACCACCTTCTGCACCTGGGTCTGCTCAGGAACCTGCTCATCGCTTTGAAGGCTCCATTTTCTGTTACATACCTAAATTCAGATTCAGGTTTCTGAATAAAACAGGTTTCATCTTCAGTACTAGATCATCCTTCATATAACACTGTTTAAAAGAATTATTTCCACACCTGAAGCTTCATTGGAAATACACTGCTTCACAGGCAGAATGTAATTAGGGAGGCTAGAGTTTAGCCAGGACATTAGGGTCAATGGCCCTACTACTGCCAAGTGCAAACAGCAGAGGAGCCCACCACGGGTCCCATCCAGAGCACAGCACCTCCACCTGCCTCCTTTCTCTGCCACAGCACCCCTGTGTTGCCCCACTGGGGCAAGAGTTTGCACCAAGGGCAAGCAGAGACAACACAGGCAGTGCTGCTGTCACTCGCATGCACCCAGAAGCCAGGCGATACCATCAATGATGACAGAAAGAAATTTAAGTGTGAGATATTTCCTATAACCACAGACAGTAAAATCTTATTTTAAATTATGCCAAGAAGCTGTATCATCACTGAATATTCAGCAACAGTTACAAGAACAACCTTCAGTAAGTGTTTTCTCCCCATGTCTATTATTAAAGCTGTTTTGGCCAAGACAGATGTATGAAATACACCACACCAACTGGAAGAAAAAAGTACTTTCTACATCATACAAAAAAAGGACCTAGTTAGTTCCACAACAAGAAGCCTTTTGCTCAAAACAGCACACAGGATCGAAGCCCTCCTCCACATGCTTCCCCCAAAACCGTGCTGTACCAATTAATCTCTTGCACTCGACATGCTGCTGCAGTTCAAAATTCTCAGCATGAAAGCCTAAGATGAGAAAAGCCACAAGGAACAATGGAGCCAAAGCTGTACATTCTGGGAAGGGGGAAAACAGCTTATCTATACAGCTGGGTGTTGCTAAAGCTGCAATCACTAACATCAGGGCTGAAGTATTCCAAGCCCCATTATTTGGTCACACCTGCAGGGAGCTGAGCCACCCCAAGGACTAAACTGAACTGCACCTGAAAATAACCTCATGCAAGAAAACAAGCCATCCTCCAGCTTTAAAAATAAACTGAGGCTCCAGAAAGCCATGCTCATCAACACAAGGGGACTAGAGGAACAAAGCTTCCCTAAGCTGTCTTGTATCAGGCTGCCCAGCCACACAATTCCTTCTCATGGCCAGACAACTATCACCAAGCAAGCTCCTTCGTACCTCACCGTTAGGCCCACGTCAGCCTCCTCTTACTCTTTTTCCTTAAAATAAAGCTTTTGCCACAGCAACCCCCAAATCACTCACCCCTGCTGCTTGCAGAATTCCTCATCACACTTCCAAGGGATAGAGCTGAACAACCGAAAGTCAGTAAAGGAGCTCTTCCCCTTTTCTATAGAATCAGCTTTATTCTTCATCCCTCAGAACAACCATGACCCAGGGGAGGGTGCACCTCTCATTAGCAGCCCCTCCTACAAGTACAAGGCCCCACAGGAGCTACCTGTGTGATCTGCCCCTCTGCAAGGTCCACAACAGCAGAGCTCCTGCAGTCCTGACACACTGCTTAGGAGGCTGACTGACCACTAAAGCCCCTCGAGGTTTTGTGGTTTATTAGCCCCAGCTGATCCTAGGTGGAAGGGAGAGATACCCCATTTCTTAAGCAAGAGATTTGCCAATACAGTACCTATCATCTTATGGTGCTGGAGGGAGATCCTCTGGCTGTGCTGTACACTTACCCCTCACACCTCCCAGGACAAAGGCACCATTCTGTCCTAGCTCTTCTGCTGTCATCCTCAGTGGAAATATTAGTTTGTGTGGGTGCTACTTTCTTCTCGTATTGATAACTGAGCACTAGGTTAGGAACCAAAATTAGCATATTGGTGCAATAGCAATGAAGTACCAGTGTTTAATGCATCTGGTTGGGCTATATCTGCCATTTATTTACTGTAGCCAACCTCTAAATCTATATTGCATCTGCTGTCTGCATAAATAGCAAATAAAGCAATAAATCTCATAGGGTTTACAAGCACTTTCACTCAGCTTCTTCTGAACCTGTTAAATTCTGCTGTGATTCATTTGCCTGGCTGTGCCGCAGAGAGACACTTCTTGGGGAAGGGGGAAGAGGTATTTCTGTGCACTACTCCAGAGCTTCCAAAACCAATTCCCTTTCAGCTGCAGTCCTGCTTTCTGTCTCATTTTTATTGGGGCAGGGAGCAACAGAGATTGTTTTAGACTACAGCATCTTACCCAGGTACAGGTCACCAATTTTGAGATAGAAATCACAGACACTTAGAGTAGGTTTTCTTTCTAATGAAAATCTATATTGTCAATTTTTCTTCCGAGGTAATGACACCAAAATTTACTAGTCACACTGACATGGTAATGTGAGGAAATGCCACCACCTTCCGTGAGGCAGATCCATTGCCAGGCTGCTTGCCAAAGGAAGCTTTCAGATGACCACAGCTTTTGAAGAGCCTTTGGCAGCAATACTAGGGAAAGACTGATCTGCATGAAACGACAAAAGATAGGACTTGGTAGACCTAATACGCAAACAGCCTTCAAACAAACAGCAGCAAACAAAATAATAATAATAAAAAGTTTTAGAAATATGAAGCCAGATTTGTGTATTGAAAAGTCTCTTCCAGCTTCAATTAATTCCTCTTTCTTGACTGCATGAATCACTAAAGCTTTGGGTTTGCTATAATGGCTTTTACAACAGAATGACTGTTTTCTGTGCCATGCATTTTACCATTTTTTTCAGTTCTTATGCTTTTTTTTGATCTCATTACACTCAGAATATTACATGCTTGCTCCAGCTGACTTATTTGTTAACAGATCCTCTTATCTTTGGCATATTCTTTCCATTTCTCCACTGTTGAAAGAAACTATCCAACATAGCAGTAAAATCGCAGTTACACTAATGATCAGCTCTGTAGCATGGATTTTTCTTGTTTTATCGTCAGGTTCAAGATGCTGTTTACTTACCTCTCCAGTCATGTTTTTCTATTTCCAAATAATTTCTATTCTTCTTTTACAGCAGGCTCTGCCAGTTTGTACCTTACACATCACCCAGTCATCTTCATTGTGGCTTTGTTGGTTTTTTTTTGTTGTATTTTTTCCCCTGTATTTTGAGCTGGCAGTCTGAGAGATACATTCCTAGAATGTGAGAGACATCAGGACTTGCCTTTTACTCTAGAGCACCAGAATTTATTTTTTGCCATCCAAATTCTTTATACAGGAACATAAAATGATATGCAACAGTGCACAGGCTGTCAAGGAGACTCTGACCAGGGACAAATCTCTAATCTGTACTTTGGTTTTGGAACCATAAACACAAACATGCTGGGAGCTCAGTCCTGCTCTGTCCTCCAAACAAGCATCTCTATTCTCAATGGCAGATGCAATCTGATCCACCTGACTGCACTTGTTAATAATAAGGAGGTGAGGTGTACTTTGTCAATGGATGTGAGTCATTGTTCTCTTCTAGGAAAATCCAAAATAGATTTAACCGTTACCCAAGGAAATTTGCATTTCACTTATTCATAAAGGATAAAGACTGCTTTTTCCTTTTTCATAGAAGCATTTTTAAACTACCAAAGTCAGCTTGGGAGCAGGGTAGAATAGATTTATGCAAAATTCTTAATAAAATTCATTTGGATCTATTTACAAGACAGAATCTACCCAGCAGACATTTTTTAATAAGCCACTTAGGGAAGCAGGAAATACATAAGCTAAGCTTAAAAAATATAAAGCAGCATGGTGTTGTTCCCCACATATCATCCCACTTAATAGTGCTTTAAATCTTTAAATTTAGCTATTAAATTCTCTAAATCAAACTGAGTAAAATGGCATAGTCACTGCACTAATGCCAGTGGGCTGGAAGACAGCTGACATTGCCCCACTCTAAACTGTTGACAGCAAATTTTCCTGCAGGTCTGAGACTGAAAAGCATGCTACAGCACAAGATAGGGTGTCATCTTCCCACCCAGCTGTGCTCCCCACTGCCTTCTCTGTTCCTATGCTACCCAAGCCCATGCTCTCCCAGCATTGTGCATATGCCATACCTAAGCAGCTTGAATCCAATTCAGGTTTGAGATATCTACAAATCTCAGCTGCCCTTAAGGCAAAATCTGTCCCCTTACAGAAAAGGGCCCATCTTACCTGCCTAAGATGTAGACAAAGGCCATATGCAACATCCTTTCTGTGTATACTTTCAAGACCAAGCTCCACTGGGGTTTCTTCTCAGGCACTCAGGCCTAGCCTCAAATCCAGGCAGGGATTTGGAACGAGGTGATCTTTAATGTCCCCTCCAACCCAAACCAATCTGTGATTCTATAAAGTAGCAAGGGTAAACAGCCAAAGTGGTCTTCATCCAGCTCAGCACTGTAAATGAAGCCAGATAGGTAGGGAAGGCAGGTAGGGAAGGCAAGTAGGGAAAGTAGGTAGGGAAGGCAGGAGGCTGCCTGTCTCCCCTGCCAATTAACTATATCTCCACCCTTACACATCCGGGAGCTGTGTCTCAGCTCTCTATCAGGCCAGGCCCATGACAGCTTTGTGCTTCTGTCCTTTGTCTCTCCTATCTGCTTTAATCAAGCAGATGGCAACAATTTTGCATGTGATCACCAGGAAAACTCCTTGGTCAGTTTTAGGCAATGCTTTCCATTTTGTCAAGCTGTTCTACTCCACGAAGGATGTTAAACTCCTTCTTCCAGTTGGTGGATGCTGTGTCCAGTGTAGCAACTGTGCTACACTAGAGGCATGCTTCATGGAAGCCATTAATATTTTTTAAACTAAGTGCATTTTTTAATACTGACATTTTCTTTAAGGTTTTTAAGATCTAGAACTAACTTCCCTCCTCCTTCAGTACATATTAGCCTTTCCCTGACAGATCTTCAGCTGGAATAAATTTGGCTTCCCAACCCTAATTCATTAAATGATGTGAACATGTGCATTTAGTTAAACAGGCTTTTCATGTGTATAATGTATAATGCTTGTGGATGAATGTTTGGCTTATGTAGGCCTTCAGTTGCAATTCAGAGAAGGACATGCCCAAGTCCAGCCTGTTCATCAATATACCAATGAAACAATGCATTCCCCAAAGAAGTTTTTCTGAAATAGAAAATATCTAACTTCCCAGGCACTTGTTCAATTACTGCCTGATACTGCAGAACATAAACATCACTGAATAACATTATTCCTTCAAACATAGAACAGTAATGTTTGAGTAACTGGAGCGCAAATATAGTTCACCTCAGGCAAGAGATAAATTACATTAATAAAGTGTGGTTGTGTTTTTTAATTAGTTTGATTAGGCATGACTGAAGATGGTATTGTTCACAAAAGCTCCATTTTCTGAAGTAAGGAATTGTAGCTGTAGATCCCAATCTGGGTTCTATTGTTTGGTTCGTTTTTATATTGTTGGTTTGTTTTTTTAAACAGGCTGGAGTATTGCTTTAAAGAGGATTTCAAAGAACAGGCAAACATTAGGTCATTAGAAGAGGCCACCTCCATTACACTTGTTATTTGGTGTCCATGACACATTTCCTTTTCATACCTGGATGCAGTTATGCTCTTCTCCAAATGGATCTTACTCTTCAGAGAGGTTTCAAAAGCTGCACTCTTCATCTCTTCAGCCTCCTCCAGGCTCAGGGGGAGACATCCAGACTGTGGCCAGCTGCCTACAGTCCCTCTTTTACAAAAAGTCCAGTTCTAATAAACAGAGAAAATTAGAAAATAGTTTCATTACCCATCAACATAACTCAAACCCTTCAGCAGAGTCTGCCAAATCACCATACCAAAACTCTGTAAGACACAAAATTCATATATGGCTTCCATCTTCTCTGCTGTTATTTATTTACTAGATTTACAGTGCCACTAGAGTCAGTAAGACCTGCTGTGCTGCTCATGGTTTGCAAATGCTTGAAGCTGTGAACTGTCAGATGTGTATGATCTATTTAACAGTGGCCTGGTGGTGCCAGACCTGGCTGCAGAGGTTTTGCTCACACCATGAATCCATTTCTGTTTGGGTCATGTCCCTGTGCCACACTCCCCTCTGCAGCCCTGGCCTTTGAAAAACTATGTACAGGTTCCTAATTCACTGATGCACTTGAATAAATTCCAAAGCATACCTTTAGGTACCCAAATTTTTCTGTGTAGCTACTAGGGTACAATCCTTGCCTTCAGAAATCGGTGCAAATTTCTCCTCTGATTTTGCTGTAAGAATCTTATTCTGTCTGAACTCAGCAGCTAGTTTTCTATTGACTCACAAGAAGGTATAAATTGTGGCTAAAATTTAAAAATGATCAGTGTATGGTTCCAGAACAGCCCAAGTTGCCAGACAGGAAAGAGTTGGTCCTGCCAGAACACCTTGCTGTCATCAAACCCTAGTTTTGTAAGTCAGCTTCACTAAGGTGGACAAAGTGGTCTTTCCTGCCCATTGATCACACAGATCCAATCTGGAGACTTGTTTTCTCTACATGACAGTTACAGAAGACAGATCTGATTAGATATTTCTGTTCTGATCAAGAAGCATCTCACAGGCAATCCTGTGACTGTAAAGCAAATCCCTCCCCAGAGCACAGCTGCATGCTCTGCCTGATGAGCTGTGCTTAGATATGCTTTCTCCAGACCTGTGAAACAATAGACTTTGATAATGATGCACAGTATCTTTTGAGCTTCAGGAAGAGACATATGCACCTTCACACTCTTATCCTCGAGATCCAGCTAAGATTGTTTGCAATCGAAGGACGCTCAAGGTTTTCACATCTTTTCTGAAGTACATATAGAACAAGTGCTCATCCACTCCTGTGCATCTCTCCCTCTTACCTTCCAGTTAAAATGCAGACCAAGTACTTTATTAATGCCCAAACAGCAATATGTCAAGGCTCCATGTGCTGTCTGTTTATCAAGCAGCATGAAAGACTGTACTAACAAGTCTAACAATATTGAATTTGAATTTGATTTACATTTCAAGTGCAACGTGTTCCCTACAGGAATGCTCTGTAACAGGTCTTTTTATGGCACAAGAACAATAACTGATCAAGCACATTTCTTGAAGCTATGCCAATGGTTATTTATTTGTTGTGTTTGTGACTGCTTAGTAGCAGAAATTACGGCCTAGATGTTGCTCTCTGCTGAGCAACTAAGGATTAACTCCTCTGAAACCAGTGCAATTACCCAGCATTACATTTGAAATCAGAATTGGCATTAGCATAGCTGAATAATTAAAGTCAAATAAAGGATGGCAAAACACATAGGCTTTGCTGTCTCCTCCAATATGCTGTAGTTCAGACCCTTTTGGACCAGTACAACTCAAAAATCTGCTCCCACTAGCACTAACCAACATCATTGCCCTTTGTCTGGTCCAGAGTCTGGTAGCTCAAAGGTAACACACACAAAAGCAGCAGAGTGAACTTCCCAGGGTGGTCACAAATTGCAGAGTACATTCTTGTTTGTGCCAGTCAACCTTCGCAACATGCTTAGCCCGCTGCTAATGGTCCAAATGGTCCAACAAGTCTGACAATCTGCAGCAATCACTTCTCTTGTCTTTCAAATCCTTTTACAGTATCATGACCTCTTTTCATTTCATTGTGGAACATCTGAAATACTTCATGATGTAGTTATTAGGTGCATATTTTGAAAGAAAGTTCTGAGAAAATTCACCTCTGCAAAAGTTCCTATTGGAAAATTTTAGAGTTCTCAATAGAAATAAGGACAGTAGGAGGAAAGCAGACTTCACGTGTGCTGAAAGTGTTAAATAAGCTTTTGATTCAAAGCCAAGTGGTACATTTTCATAAATTGTATCACAATTTAAATTATTTCTTTTTTATTCTAAAAAGTTAATAGTTTTCCTTCCAAAATACTTATTTTGTTTATTCAAAAACTACATTTTTAGGCACAGACAAAAATAACAGCCCCCAAACTTCTATTTAAAAAAACCCACTTCTCTCTCCTTGGATTTTAACTGGAAATACTTATGACTTGTATTGACAGAACAACCAATAAACGCACTTTCTGCTTATCCCTTGCTACCCTTTAAAACAATCTGTCCACCAATCCAATTGTTCCACCTGTTTTCAAATGAAAATTGCATTTTACTACTAGGATATTCTCTATGCAAATACCGAACAGCTTGTAGCTAAGTATTAATCCATAAAAAACTGAAAACAATATCTTATTAATTCACAAAAAAATCAATATTCCCATACACATTTTGTAGCAGGTTCATTACAGTTAAGCCCAAATTTGTGCGATAGTCCAAACTATCCAAAATGTATCTGTTTACCTATAATGAGACAAACTGGTTGCTAAATATTATTCTGCCAAAACCAAGTTCTGTGACAGAACTCAGGGGAAAAGAAAAAGTTACCTTACAGTGTATGTAATCTTTGTGCAATAGTGGTTTCTTCTTTAACAGAGAATTACCCACAGCCAGGATAGTAAAAATAAAATAAAATAAAATTAGAAAATTATATCTTGTTTGCTAATAATGGGAAAAGTTTATACATTTATATTTATTTATGTATATGATTTTTTTCATTACTGACAACTAAAACCTGACCGTTTTTCACATGGTGACATTAGGCTATAAGATTTCTCTTCCCTCTTTCCCTAATTCCTTGAAAGAAAGTGGTTCATGAATCATGAAGGTTAAATACAAATAACCTACATTACCAGTCACAGAAGACTTGGTTAATTGCTGTTTGCCTTTATTGCTAATTGCTGAACAACAGCACACTGGCACACCTACCACAGGCTTCTGAAGATAAAAACCACAGCATATGCACCAATTGTTTGTGTTCTCTTTACATCACTTTTCTTCCAAAACAACATGGGTGCAATTCACAGACCCTGTCCCTTAATTTCCTTTACACTAAACATAGTAATTCCTCTGGCTGATAACTCCTGTGTTAAGCCAAGTCAGAAAAGAGTCAGCCTGAACAGCAGACTTCAAAGCAGTTCCAGTAAATTAAGTCATTTGCTCTCCAAGACCAAGATTACCTCTCCACGCCTTTCCCATTCACAGGCTGGGTTAATATCACCTCTGCTTACAATGAAAAAGCTGAGCTGACATTCCTTACAACAGCAGAGTATGAGATAATCATATCAGACATACCCTGCTGTAAAAGGAATCCATAGAACGGAAAGAAACAAATAAAATTTCACACCATAGAGTGGTTTAGGGAGATGGAGCAGTTCCGTCATTTGACCAAGCAGTTCTTTCAGGTTGAAGTCCCTCAGAAAGGGGAAAATTTCTGCTGAGGAAAGTGGTCACCCTGCTTCACTGTGCTGGTGTTCACAGCCCTCCCAAGCTGCCTGGGCCCTTGCCAGCCCTCCTTAGGTTATCTAAGGGATGTCACATTGGTGTCAAGAAAGAAAAATATGGGTCAGTGGGGCCCCCTGGGCAAGGACCCCCAACAGCATATTATTTATATTGTGAGACTGAGTCTGGCTGGCCATGAAGACAAATCTCCTCTTTGGAAATAAATATTGATTGTACAAGGAACTGTCCTCTACCATGCAGTGCTTTAGCCTTCCTGCAAATTGTAAATACCTCAGCAGCCTGAAGCCCCAGCCTCTGAATATGAAAATGCAATTTGATTCATGAGATGAGGTGCATTGTTGAAGGGTCTCTGAGAAAGAGGATGGAACAGATTAGGCACAACACATTTCTCAGATCAAGTCAATGGATTCAGACAGGAAAATGGCATATTTGCTGGGATGATATACCACCTGTGTGGTGTTACTCTTGAGTTCCTATATCACATTCTTGCCAGCTTCCCCATTGTTACCCCTCAGACATTTTACTTTCTTCTCCTTTTCACATTACACCAAGTTCTGCTAGAGAGCATGTGCTTCTTATTGAATTTCATTTTCTCTCTGTAGAAATAGATTAGCAAGAGCCATATTTCCTGGTCTATTCTTGTCTATGCCATGTTCCTGACACTCAGGCTAAAAACCTAGAAGGCAATAACCTTGCCAAAAAATTCAGGCTGGCATGCAAAGGAGATAAAATCAGTGACAGAGTGATTAAGGAGCTCTAAGTGATACTTTACAAGGAAAGACTGAAAAAACAAAATCTATATAACCATGCTGAATTATAATTAAATCAGCACATCTACAGGCTGTTGAGGCATTAAAGGCCAACTGTCCAGAGACCTGGAAATTAAGAGGCTTTGGGCACCTGAATGCCTCTGCAAAGCCAGGTGAACAAGCCAGATTCTCCACCACCACCACCCCCAGACTATTGAGGAGAATTTTTAATTTCAACATCACATCACTAGAACCAGCAGATTTCATGGAACTTTAAATAACTCCCTACTTGCTATGGGAAAAGCAACATACCAGTAACAAGTGGTGTCCCTCAGGGATCGGTGTTGGGACCGGTCTTGTTCAACGTCTTTGTCAGTGACATGGACAGTGGGATTGAGTGTGCCCTCAGCAAGTTTGCTGATGACA
>JASSUY010027689.1:0-13073 GCA_032466535.1 Forpus xanthops | reverse complement strand
TCCCTATAGGTCCCCTTCAGATACTGGAAGGCTGCTATGAGGTCTCCACACAGCCTTCTCTTCTCCAGGCTGAACAGGCCCAACTCTTAGCCTATCTTCATATGGGAGATGCTCCAGTTCCCTGATCATCCTCGTGGCCCTCCTCTGGACTTGTTCCAACAATTCCATGTCCTTTTTATGTTAATATTCATGTGAATATTTACATATTGATTCATGTATAAATACTTCTGTATTGTTTATAGAAGAATAAGTTTCTTTTAAAAAACTTTTTTTGTCCTCTCCAGTCATTTAATCATTATTTGAGCTGCTTTGTGCTGGAAATATACCGCAGTTTTATTAGTGCCCATTTCCCTTGGGAATTTTCTCCACATCATCTTCTAGTTTCCACTAGCCATTTCTAAGAGCTCTAACCGAACTGACAGCTGCATGAGTTATTCACACACCATTAATCTCAGACCACAACAGAGGTTTCAGTGGTGAAACAGTAATTTAGAACAGTAAGTTACATACTGACTAAAGTGAGACATGGTGTTAAAACCTTTAAATCTGGATACATATTGTAAATCTACACCAATACTTCTCTAAAATGCTTTTGATTAGCAACTGCTCTAAACCCAGCTAGTTATGCTCTTATTTCCATTTCATTGTGGCTCTGCAACAGAAGGGATGGGAAGAATTAAAAAACAGCCAGGTGTGTTGAGGAAAATCATTCCTGAGATTCCTGCTAGCAAACCCACTGCTGAATGAATGCACTCAGCAGGAGCCATTCTGTTCTGCAGATGAAGTCCATTATTTTAAAAGAATCCACTGCCAAGTGATCCAAAGGAGCACTTCCCTTGGTTATATAAAGCAATGTTTCATCCTTCTTCTCGAGTTTTATTTACCGAATTTTGTAAAGAGCCATTTTCACAAGGCTTCAGGTACCCGTTTCATAAAGCATTGCACAGTTTTAAAGTGTGCACCTCAGACATCATCACAGCTCTGTTTTTCAGATGAGAATGAAACAATTCCAGCATCTAGAAACAGCCTTATTGCTTCAGCTCTTACTGCATCCTCAGCCCTTAATCATCACTTTAGCCAAACAATATTGATTTTCCAGTAAAGGAAGTCTTGTTCAGCACACAGTTTGGTGTATTAAGTATTTCAGAACTGGGGTGACAAGTGTAGAGTGACTCAGACAGAGCCTCCTATTGCTTGTTCAAATGGAGGTACTAACATGTTGTGGTTTAAGGCCCTCAGCAGTTCGCTCACTCACTCCCCCCTCTTTCTTCCCCCAGTCAAGGGAGATGGGGAAGAGAATCGAAAAATGCAACTCCCACAGGTTGAGATAAGAACAGTTTAGTAGCTAAGGTATAACACAAATAACTACTGCTACCACCAATAATAATAATGACAAGAGAAATACAAGGAAAGAGAATACAACTGCTCACCACCCGATACCAAGCCCAACCACGCAGTGCACCACCCACAGGCTTCCGGGTCTCTGCCCTCCATTTTCACATCCTGGGCTTGATGTGCTGTGGTATGGAATACCTCTTTGGCTAGTTTGGGTCAGATGTCCTGTCTCTGCTTCCCCCCGGCCTCCCCTCCCTGGCAGAGCATGAGACTCAGAAAGTCCTTGGCCAGCCTAAACATTACTAAGCAGTAACTGAAAACACTGGTGTCATCAGCACTGTTCCCAGGCTGAAAGTCAAAAACGCAGCATTGCACTAGCTACTAAGAAGGGGAAAAATGACTCCTGCTGCTGAACCCATGGCGTAACACCTGATGACTCACTTTGGGTGATGTTTTGGTGGAGTATTTGACATGCATTATCGATCTGTGTATACTCCAGAACCAACAGCTCTCTTTAATAAATTCCACAAACAACCTAGTGAGCAATAACCCTTCCAGTCTAATTATGAGTGCTGGAGGATTTTTGCTGTTGCAGGGTTTAAACTATGTAAGTGCTCCTATTGGGCCAAGTCATCAAAGGAGGTGAGTGGAAATGTCCATCCCTTATGGGCAGGCTCTTCTCTTGGCCTTTTCAGAAAAGCCAAAAATGTCTGTGTTCATGTAATTGGGCATTAATGAAGAATCAGTAAATTCACTAGCTCTAGTAAAAGGTATGAAGGTCTGTCCCCGAAGATGGTATTAAACTTTCATGGTACCCACCTCTTCTCCAGCTTTGGTTTCAATGCACTTTTCTATGTGGCTCTGCCTTTGCCTCTGAGCTTCTGTAGAGATGTGCACAGAGGATATCTCCATCTGTCTTCCCATAATTTGGGATACTGTTGCAGTCCAAAGACCAAATTTATATCTTTGAAGTCTTTTTAGGTGGAATCAACTGTGTTTCTTGTGTCATCTGCTAACATCAGCAATGGGTGTCTCTGTTCCCTTCTATCATTTTGTAGGGTGGACAGTGTGGAGATGGTTTGCAAGTCCGCAACCTCACATGTGTAGTGCATGATGCATCTGTTTCTGCTTCATCCAGGCCAGTAGAAAATGCGTTATGTGGTGAACTGCCTTTGAAGGAGAGTGTGCTCCAATTACCATGCTCTGTGCCATGCCCAGGTAAAGTCTTTGGAAAGCCATGGTGCTTTTCTGCCTTTATAGCTGTCATGAGATGGAGATGATTCCATAGCTCTGAGTAGTGTCAGCTGTCATGGTAAGAACTTGCACTTCAAGTAAATCGGTAAATGCTGATGAGGTAGATGCTCAGCCTGCTGTTTCTAGATCAACTGAAAAAGCCACCTTCTGTTTTTTGAGAAAAAAAGACTTCCCATGAAGAGAAAATCTGAATATTGCATACCACTAAGCAATATACTGTGGGTATTTTATTATTAAAGCTGTTGTATGCTTGGGTTTTCTTCATCCTTTAAAGCTGAGAGTCCTTTGGAAAACCTATGATTTATTTTTCCAATGTCCAGGTGACTGCCACCTGACAGAGTGGTCAGAATGGAGCTCCTGCCAGCTCACCTGCATCAATGGAAGGAGCTTTGAGACAATGGGACACCAGTCTCGATCCAGGGCTTTTATCATTCAGTCTCCCATGAACCAGGAGAACTGCTCTGGACAAGCAATGGAAACACGGCCTTGCTCAGGTAATGTGGCTACAGTGCTGCTTCCTCCCATTAAAGAGTCTATTGTGGTTTTGTTGCAAGGTGAAGACTAACTGGTATTAATATTGCAGGAGGGAAGTGTTATGACTACCTGTGGAAAACCAGCCTATGGCAAGACAACGTACGCTTGGTATGGTGTCAGCGCTCAGATGGAATAAATGTCACAGGTATATGAACAAATTGTCATTCATGCACAATTATGAATAAAAAGTCACTATCCAGGTTCTTCTTCTTGTGCATCAACTGCTCAGAGGGAATACCCCCCCCCCAAAAAAAAAAAATATTTCAGCTCAGAGCTGTGTGTAGGAAAGGCAGATGGGATCTCACCAGCCTTGCTGACAGGTCAACGTCACACGTGTTATGTGATAATATTTGGGTGAGTTAACCCTACTGTTGAGTTGGTCATGGGAAGAAATGAGTACACATACATTAAAAGGGCTGCCTGGGCTGGCTTGCCCAGCCATTAGTGCAGCATTTCTATGATAGTGGAGAACAGAAGAGAACATCACACCACGTGGTAGAGTGCCCAGCTTTTGTACCTCTTCTATTCAACACACAGGAATTTCAAATCACTCAAACTGTGAGATGCTTGCTGTTGCCATGACCTACAAATTCTGCCTGCACAGGATGAAAAAGGAAATTCATAGCCAGCACTTTGAAGCTCCATGAGAGACTAGCAAAGGCAGTAGGGCTTGCACATCTGTAGGATCTCTCTCAATATGCACAGGGTGAATGAAGAGAGAGTAGAAGTGAAAATGCAGATGTTCTCATCTAGTTCTATTTATAATGACTAGTTAAGATAATAACTAATGTTTTATGTGCACAGGTTGCTGAGCAGTTAAGAACTCGTTAACACGTTTTTATGCCCATAGAAGCACAGACTTCTCCAAGTGAGGATGGGGAAAGGCATTATATGAATTATGTCTTTTTATGTAGATAAGGCATTAATAAGGACACAGAAGATCTGCATCTAATTCTCGATTCTGTCCCCAACTTCTTATGTGGCCTGTGGCAAATTGCTGAAATCTGTGTATCTCTGCTCTCCATTAACAAGATGGGTATGATAATAATTCCCTGCCTTGTTAAGGCAAATTAATTAATGCAGTGCCTACAGATATTATGCTAATCTGCTCAATAGGCTAGTATTTAACTATATAAAGCAAGCAAGCAAGCAAGCATTCCTTACACTATTGTGATCCAAGTAAAAAAATTTTAAAGCATACTCTCGAAGTCACTCCATATTTTCTTTTACAGGAGGGTGTGCTCTTCGGACAAAACCTTCAGAAGTTCGGTACTGCAGCCCAGCATGCACAAAACCATTCTCCTACTGCACACAGGTAATTGCTCCCTGCAGAATATGGTTGAGAAATTAAAACTACAAAATCTATTAAATTAGCCTATGTGTGCATTCCAGGACCTGGAAGATATTTTAGTGTGTTCATGGTACCCCCTCGAGGAAGTTGTGGGAATTTCAATCTGTGGGGATTTCCCGTCGCTTGTTTATCTGAATAAACAAGTGATGGAGTATTCATGGGTGTTACGATTTTTTTTTTCGCTGTGGAGGAGCTTTGGAACCTCTTGGTTTGAATGCTGTTGAACAGTCCTGGAGAAAACGGACTGTTTAAAACTTCTGTAGTAAAGGAGATAAAAGAATATGTCCTCACCTGTTCCTCCATGGACACAGAAAGCTGGTATGAGTGTAGGGAAGCTGCAGCATCATGATCCCACAAACTCCATACTGTCCTCTAAAGCAGAACCTGGAAGTGACATTTTCTTCTGAAACGTTGAACATCTGCAGCAGTTGCTGAATTGTGGGTCCACTGCCACTTCTTTTCCTCTGAGCCAGAATGAGACAAGAGATTATGAATTTCCCTTCCTGCAGTACTGTACTCCAGAGTAAAAGCTTCCCAAAATGCCTTATACATGTCAGTACTGTGATGGAGTATAAAACCCAGAACCCTTAAAATAGCCAGGGGCAGCTGGGATTTGGATATTTATGTTTTGAAAATAGCCTCCACAGCTCTCAGCTTCAACTGAGAAATTACAATTGAAACTAACTCATGGGTAACTAGAAGTGGCTGAGAGGGTGGTCATGGGAGTGCTCAGAGCCTACAGGAATGTAAAAGTAATGCAAATGTGAATTTATTTGCTGTAATCTTTAGACTTCGCCTTTTCACCAGAAAAGGTCAGGTTCGTGTATTTCAACAAGTGGGGGACATAGTGGCAACAAAACTGATGTCAAAAGTTAACTTCTTATCCCAGAGACTATAAATCAATCACCTGTTTGGATCATAAGTAGTCTATCAGACTCTCAGACAGGCATTGTACTTGTAAGAACATTCACAAAACAAACAAGCAAACAAAAATCTAAAAAAGCTGTTTAAAAGTGGAAGTCCAGAAAATGAATTATCTATTTACCAAACCACAGACTTCTAAGAAACCTCTTGAAGAATCTGCTTAGGCTGATCCAGGGCAGTGGATATTTGGTCATAAGAAAGCAAGCTTCCTTTTAGATAGCCCTGCTAAATACTTGAATGGAAATACGCTGGTATGGTTTGGGTCTGAAGTGGGATTGGTTTTTGTTAATCTGTTCTAATGGCCAGCCAGGTCAATGGGAAATTTTTTACTGAGGACTTTAAATCAAGCCACAGATGCTCATTAAGCCTCTTAGGAGGAAAATTTTTGTATGGTGGGCTTCTCTGTAATTACTGACTCTTTTTCAACCAATTCCCCAAATATGCTTTTTTGAGCTGGAAAGGGTTTACAGACACTAGTTCCTGACTTGTTCGGTTTGGTGGTTAGGTTGCATGTGCAGGATATACCTTACATTTTCTTCATGGTATGCCTACAATTTGCACTGTTCTATGAGAGGATATTATTTAGTTTAATACTGACTTCCCTTTTATTGCCTAGAGAGGAGTCTGCGGTTGTGAGCGAGGATATACAGAAATAATGAGATCAAATGGTTTCCTGGATTACTGCATGAAGGTACCAGGTTTAGAAGATAAGAAAGCTGATGTTAAGACCATTGCTGGAAAAAATAAACCTGTCAACTCAAAAATGCATGACATTTTCAAAGGATGGTCTATTCAACCTTTTAATCCAGGTGAAAAACTTAAATATGAATGGAATAAATTGTCTTTACAACATTTCTATAGAGGAAAGGTACCAGCTTTGTAGATCATAACATCAGAGATTGTGTCTGGGAGCTGCAGAGCAACCTCCCAGTTTCTAATTCACATGCCATCTTTCATTTGTTTGTGCTTATACAGAGTAATCACAATGTCTTATGTTGAGAGATAGCAAAGACAGAATGAAGCAATAATATTTTGCAAAAGTATACTCATATGTGATTTTGGGGAATGCTTATAACTTTTATCTGATGATGTTTCTAGAAGTAATACATTTGGACCCGGGAAGATACTGATCACTAGCGCTTTAGAAGATTCAGAGCAGAAAGTACTTAAGATTTCATTACAGAAAACATTGGTTGTTTCTTGCCGTATTTCAAGTGTCTGAAAAACAGAATAGAAAGTGTAGAGTTTAAAGTGTTGAAGACATTAAAAAACAAACAAAACAAAACAAAAAAAAACCAAAACAAAACAAAACAAAAAAAAAAAAAAACCCACACAAAAAGCAGGCAAGCTGCTGTGCCCAAGAAGTACATCCTCAGCAGATCTCTGATTCCTGCATCATAAAACGCTTCCCAGTTGGAACCACATACCACATGTGCCCATACTAGTCCACAGGACTGGTGCTGTAGCTGTAATAGCTGATTGCCATTTTTACTTTCATTTTGCAAAATTAATTTCTTCAAAATGCATTTCTAAAATGCAAATAGGACTTTAAAATGAGAGACAAAGGTGTCAGGCACATTAAGTTTTACTGATGTTCTACCCATATTCATGTCGGAGCAGTCTTCCCTCTCTTCTGTTACCTGACATTGCATTTGTTTCCTATTACTTTGTAATGAACACAAGACTTTCGAAAACATGTAACGAACTGTTCTGTTACAGGATTCAGGGAGCCATAATTCTATCTGATATATGTGATCACACTTTGAATGTTACATTTGCATTTTTGATTTGCATACAGTAGTTAACCTTTGCATTGACAGTCTTCAAGCTCACAGAGCTCAGTCCAAAGCCTTTTCAAGTTGGCTGGGTTTTGAACAAACCCATCGTGCAGTTTACCAGCACTTTGAGTCACAGGTTTGGGGTTAATTGCCTTTTTGTCAGCTTCTGTGGCCCTCAGTAGGCTGTCTTACTTAAGTGTCACCTCTTCAGCTGCTACCTTTACAGGGTTAGAAAAAGGGAGAGAGGTGTAGGTGTATGCTGCAACCTTCTCTTTTTAAATCAGCATTTGAGTTTACAGCTCTGAAAGCTTTTGTTGGACTTGACCTCAGCACAGCATCTGTGAGCCTGTGCTCCCCCAGGAACTGCAAGACAGAAATAGGGACTAAGGAGCTTTTACAGAGCATGGTGTTATTTAATTTTAGGGCAGAAATGTTATGGAAGCAATATATGGGGAAGGAATAGCCATGCTCCATATGTGCTAAGTGTATCACCAATCCCGTGGCATCCTGCAGGTAACTCTTCTGTCTATATCAAGGCTGGTGCTCTTCAAATCACTCCCTTTGTCTAAGTTCTTGACAAAATACGTAATTCCCTTAAACAGGCTCTCAGGTTTACTAGTCTGGGGCTTTGCAGTAAAATCAGTTACGCTCTTATTAGCAGGCCTCTGTATGGAGCATGGCGTTTACTGCCCTTCAGTACCATAGGCCTTGACATTTGTGTATGTCTGAGGACTTATATCTGTCAGTGAAAATATACATGCCTTTCTTCAGTGCATTTGTGATTTCCTTGCCTGTTTGCAGTTTGGAACACGGATTTTATTATGTTTTAATATGTCTGCTGGTTTCGATCTTTCAAATGCTCCGCTGGAAAGCGTAGAGCTGATTTTGAATCAGGCTGCTTTTTAATTTTCTTTGCCACACTCTGCGAGGCCAGAGTTCAGATACAGAATTTTTTTTTCAGCTTGAGAGGCAATTTAAATAGGATTGTTTAAATTGGAGGATGACATGGTCCAATGCCTTTATGTTGGGAATTGAGACTATAGCTGCCTTCATAGCAGGCATGGTGGGATGCCTTTTTGTGGCTATGACAGTTCTTTCACAGGACTGCTAAATGTTTCGTGGCCATCTCCAGTTGAGAGGGTGAAAAATTTCATAGCTAGACTTCAGAAAAGAGCCCACAACAAAACTAACCCAGACCCAATGAACGGAGCTCTTCTGACATAGGGAATAAGCTGTGTTTTGAGAAGAGAAAATCTGTGAGAGGTACTTGCCTTTTCCACAAAGCCTGGAAGAAAAAAGAGAAAGAATGGGATCTGATTAAATATGTTTCCCTTTGAAAAAAATCAGCATTCAATCATCAAATGTAAAACAGGCATAGTGATTGTCCATGAAGTAGCTTCCCACTCGCATGACTGAATTTGAAATGGCCTCTGTTAAATCATGTCTGTGGGCACAGCGCAGGTTCATATTCCTGCCTCCAGTATGTATTAACAGCTCTGTTGACGTGAATCAGCTCAGATTACTGCTGCATGGAAAAAATACCAATGCTTCTCCTCACAAGGAAAACTGTACAGCCAGAATGGAGCAACAAACAGAAATACTGATCTCAAAAATTATTAGTATTAACGCAAAGCTTGTAATTAAGGATGTGTCCAAATACTGTTTTGAGACTTTCTATCAGAAGGAAAAGTTTCAACACACTGGAGCTCATGCGTATGATGTTCCTGCAAGGGTCACAAAGTGGATCCACTGTCATTGCCACCCAGATAGTCCTTTCAAGAGCATTACATTGTCTGAAAGCCAATTATGTCTCTTGCTCCTGTGGCCCAACTAGAGAGCTCTTGCACAGCTTGATCCTTCTTACCAACACAAAGCATATTCTTGGTTTTATTCTAAGCTGAATTTATTCCCATTTGTTGCCCTAGCATTTTTCAGCTCCAAGTAGCTGGTTCACTTGTACTTGCTGATGTTTTTACCCCAATTGACCCCGAAGTATTTACAGGGAACAATCTCATCTGTTCTCAGTCCTCTTTTCATTAGTCTAAACATACCAAGTGTTCCCTGCGTTTCTGTCTGGGTCAGCTCAATGTTGAACTACCTTTGCCAGAACAGCCACTGAAGCTCCTGAGCAATTATCTCATGTCCCTGCTTCTTTCCACAGGCAGGAGGGTTCTATTTCTTATGCTGCACCAAAAGCCCAAGCTGCCTGTAATGAACTGCAGGTTCTCAGCCAGAGAGGAGATTATAAAATAATGCTGCTTTGGAAAACTGAAGCAATGATTTCATTTTCAGTTTTCATTGAGGAAAATCTACACTCATTACCCAAGTTAAGATTTTGTCCTTAAAACAGTTGATTTTTACTCTTTTTTTTTTTTTCCTGTCAAAAATGTGGGGTTTATAGGTTATTCCCAGCCAGTCCTTGCTTGTTTCCCATCCATGATGATACTAGTTTTGCTTGTGTGCTATTTGCTTACACTGTTAAGAATTTGTTTATTTTAGAATAAAGATTTTTATTCTCCCTCTGTCATTGTTCCTCATCTTCCAACAGATGGTAAACTGAAGATGTGGGTATATGGAGTATCAGCTGGTGGGTTCCTCATCATAGTTTTCCTGATTTTTGCTTCCTACCTGATGTGGTGAGTATGGCATGTATTTTATCCTTAAATAAAAGCTAGTTTGCTTTTATTTAAACAATCCAAAATATATCACAACAGTCTGTGTTGCAGAGATTTAATCCTCAAGGCTTCATGAAAGCCTTGGATTACTTAACTGCCTTCATTTGGCCCCTATCTCAGAGGAATTTAAAACTCTCAAAATTGTAATGTTAACATACATAATTGCGAAGAAGCGTGATGGCCATGAAGGGAAAGAATTCTTTTTGGTTCTCAATAGAACCTTATATTTATTCAGGCTTCTGCTGGGATTAGAAGAAGCTTTTTATTGTATTCTTGAAAAAAAAAAAAAAAAAAAAGATAAAGTAAAACTGAAAAAATTCAAGGAGGCCGATTGGATCGAGGAGCTGGCTTCCGCTCAAGGAAGGACTAAATAGAATAGGGGCATTCAGTTGGAAAATTATGTTTGACGTGCAAATAAAATAGAGATCTATGAAATCATGAATGGAGTAGAAAAGGGTGCTAGGGAATTTTTATTTCCCACAATATCAGAAGTAGGAGGCATCTGATGAAATGATCATTTAAAATAAACAAAAGATTTTCTTTTTCACACAGTGCATTATTACCTTTTGAGCTTACTGCTGCCAGGGACTGTGCATGCTAGGAAGATAAATGGATTCAAAGACGGTGTAGCAGTTTGCGAGAGATTGGGTCTCTTGGTGTTAATTGTGGTTTTCTGGATGTATGCTCTAGCTCAGGAAATCCCTAAATAGGTTTTTGCAGTGAATATATCAAGTGGAAACATGCCCTTTGTCTAAAGCTGTGGTTACCAGCCACTGTTAGAGATAGGATGCTGGATGTATGGAAGCTCTGCTCTACACCAGTGCATTACTGATGGTGGGCTTTACTGGCGCAGGGGATATCTACCCTCCTCCAAAGCAGCCATCACCCCTGGCAGGGGTGGTGGGCCTAGCTTGGCAGAGCTAGTGTTGTGCTATACTGTTTCAGTATCTGGAAAGACACTGCTGTTGATGCATCTTGGAAGATAAGGGGATAGTGTCCAGCCTCTATATGTCCTGCAGTGCCCATAGCTGTCCCTGAAGGCCATGGAGCTGGCTTGGGCTTTACTAACATTAATGGTGTAAGCTGTCCCAGCCCCTGTTGGATCAGGGCAGGAACCGAAAAAGTCACAACCATGGCCTGTCAGCATTATTGCCCTCTTTAGTCCAAAATCTATTTATTCTCTCTCACTCTCTTAGTCCTTCTGTCAGTTTCTCTTCAGTTAAAAGCTAAAATAACAGCATTTGGATTCTGCTTAGGAGTTGCAGCTTCCTTATTTTCCAAGCCATATAGCTACCATTTCTCTGTGGTTTCACAGTGGAGCACACAGAGGATTTTTTAAATTACATTACATAGTTTTCCATCACTTGAAGGCTGGTGAAGAAGTGGTCTCTTTCTCAATAGTAATTATTGTTGCTTCAATACCATGACAAAGAAAAACGAGAATATCCCACTCCTAGACAGTTCATGTTTCAATTTTTCTGTGAGGAGTTCCTTGTTTTGTCAGCTCTGAGAAGACACAGGAAACAAATATGCTTTATTTGCTCTCCAGATGAAGAGCACAGTTGGCTGCCTGTTTCCAGCAGGCTGTGTGTTCATGCCACACATGTAAATAGCACAGAAGCAGGTCCATGTGGCTTTTTTGGAAGTAGTTACTGTACTGCAAGATGAAATAACAAGCATGGGAAGTTGATTTTTTGATGAAGTTTGGGTTTTAATGATGTTTCTGGGCTTATTACAGTTTATGATTTTGTTTCCTGAAATATTTTTCTTGCAGCAAAAAAACAAAGCAGCATCAAAGCACTCCTCCACAGCAGAAGCCTCTAACCTTAGCTTATGACGGAGACATTGATATGTAACATAAGAAAGAAATCCAAATGTAGACATCAACTGCCTTAACTGCTTTCTTTTTTGGAACTCTCCGACTTCTCAGTTTTTTGAGGAATCTTCTGATGTGTAATATATCGGGCAGAACAGAAGTATTGCAAGCTTAGAATTTTGCCACCTCTTTGTTGAAAATAATGGAGTCAAAGACTTGGATCTTGTGAAACTTCTCTGAGAAGACCAGAACGTGCATCTCTTCCTGTTGAGCAATGGGAATGAAAAAAAGGAGAATCTACAGACATCAAGAGGAATTAGTACAAAAAAAAAAAAAAAACAAAAAGGCATGACAATCCTGAGGAAAATGTGACATTTACTGTAAATGACAAGTTTGACACAGCATCATTATGCACTATATTAGTGCAGGGTTCTTTATTCTCCACATATTTCAACAATGAGTTTTCTAGTGTTTACATTTCGTTCAAAGACTTTAGAACTGGATCATGTATTTTGAGAAGCACGAGGAAGAATGAGTTGAAGTGTCTGAAGTTATCAGGTTTTTTAAAGTTTCTTCCTTCTTATCCTGTTTTCTAGTCTGGAATATGATTTTGCTTCTTTTCCACCTACAGGACAGAATAAGGATTGTTGTGAAAAAGCATAGCTGGTTTCTTAACCAAGAATATTTTTTAAAGAGTTGAGTAGATAGGTGTTTTGATGAATGATTAGAGGATTTGATTGTTTAAAAAGTATTTTAAATTAAATTAAACCATGTAGATACATTATGGCCAGTTTAAATTGCTATTCAGTTGAATTAATACAAACTCTGCTTTTATATTTAAATTTTCTTATCTGAAATATTTATAAATTCTTTTTTTGAATTTAATTACCTGACCTCATTTAATATGCATCAAACACAAATACAGTTTTTAGAAGGTCTTGCTTTTTTAAATGTTTCAAAACCACTGAGAAGTTACTTGTCTTAAACATCTGGGAACATTTGAAGAGGGTGTTTATAGTAGTGTGTGTTGCAAGTAAGAAAGTGCCATCTTGTGGTATTGACTTGTATTTATAAGCAAATAAAATGCTAAAGAGAGTGAGAAAAATTGCTTCTGGTATGTTGAATTAAATGTGTGTAAACAACATTCATTATTTGTCTTTTACTGTGTCTGAGATTAGACTTGGATTTCAAATAATTCTGGCATATTTTGTGCTGTAGTGATTAGTGAAAGAAATGTTGTAGCCAAGTAGAGAGAATAGTTGCAGATCCAGAGAATGCTTGGTCATATTTTTAGCTTAATGCTGCTGCTTATCTCAATAGTGAGAGAAGAGGGAAGGGAAGGGAAGGGAAGGGAAGGGACGGGACGGGAAGGGAAGGGAAGGGAAGGGAAGGGAAGGGACGGGAAG
>JASSUY010027688.1:0-14815 GCA_032466535.1 Forpus xanthops | reverse complement strand
AGCCGAAAAATCCAAAACACAGTGCTCACCAGCTACTGCTTAAAGAAAAAATGACTGCCGCTGCTGAACCCATGACAAGAGTATACATATATATACAGAGATATACATAATATAATCCATAAAAATGCAAAATTTAAGATTTTCATGTCCAGCTGCTTTTTCTGTATCTATTTTCTTCCACTGAGGATATGGTTTTAACTTCCCAAATAGGCCAGCTTTTCTCTAACGGTGAACAATAAATATGAAAGTCTCTTATTGTTCCCCTGTATTCATTAAAGTCAATGCTAAACTTTAGCACTAAATTAAAAACATATGACCAAGGCTTTCAGGTTTTGAAATCCTTAAAGAAGTATTTTTCCTAGTCTGTTTGTATATTTAAATTAAACTTGCTTTACTTCCAGATTAGAATAATCATCCTAATTTGGAGCATATCTGCAAAATACATGTAAGATGGCTCCCTGGACTACTGTAAAGTCAATGTCACTTTTAGGAAGAGTTTAACCTAAATTACTTCAAGCAGAAAATCACCCAAGGACTGACTTTTTTAACCTTAACATCAGAAGAAGCTGAGGGGCTACCTCACTTGTAAACATTTTACAAACTTTTAAAAACACAATTTGTGAAACATGTCAACAGTGTGTCCTCTGAAAGTATCAGTAGTGTAATGAAGCTGCCTAACAAACATGACAACAAAACCCAACAGCTCCCATACCCTGAAGGAAAAGCAGTGCACTGCAACCTGCGGGGGGGGGGGGGGGGGCGAATTAACTTTAGAGCCCCATAGACTTTGTGAGAGAAGAGGTCCTGAAACACGGCCTTTGGTGTTATTATCCTGCCAGCAACTCTTCCTTTATGCTGATGAAAGCTCCCTTCATGAGTCTTTACTTATGCAGTGTGGTATTACTGGCAAGATGGTGCTTTCTTGTGTAAGTTGGTTGTAGGTCACTTTAGGATTTCTGGTTTTGTACAGAAAACATTTGTGTGAAGCAGGAGGAAGCATTAAAATTCAATTTTTCTATCTCTCACTGTCTCATGTTAAACTGTGTTTTTATTTGTTGCATAGCTCATGAGGAAGCATGTTACAAAAAAGAAGAAAAGGTATCTACCCTAAAGTATAGAATATGGTGTTCTTCACACCAAAACCAACAGGACACGGGTTCTACTTTTGTTCTCTGTGGTATGCAGGAGGCAGAAAGTTGTATGATCACAATAGACTTTCGCATTTAATATTTTCCTGATTCGATGTTTTGACACTGTGACCCAAGATTCTCCAAGGGGTCCCAGCTTCAGGGTCTAGTTCAAAGCCCTTTTGATTCTTCCTAAAAGTCCCAGGAGACAGAGCGCCAGCTCCGTGATGTGTGAATGCTGACTGACACACCTTATGCCCCTTAGAGCAACAAGCCATGGGAATGACCTTGCTCAGACTGTCCTATGTCCACAGGTGGGAGGCTTCACTCGGTTTGCACAAAAGAAATGATTCAAGCTAGGGAAGACTTATACCACTAATAATGAGTGAAATCCAATTATTTGGATGGGACACCAGACACCCTAGTATTATGACAGCTATTTACTGTATGAATGGCTATAATGAAGAACAACTGTTTATCTAGGAAGTTGAGTTAGTAAATCTTTGGAAATTCAGCAGCAGAAATGGAATGCCTTGAGGCTTGTGGTCAGAGGCTGTTCTGAGGTGGACTAGTGCACCATCATTTATGCGCAGGAGCTATGGAAGAATTGGAAGCAGAAGGTGAGCTTTTTGATTTCTGAAGAGCTGACTCTACTCCTAAGATAAAGAGTTACCTTATATCTAATGTCAGCACTGTAGGGGGAAGGTAAGCAAACAGGAAATGAGGAAAGAGGAAGATGGGGTGAATGTGGAAGGAATGCAAACAGATAAAACAATGATGGAGGCCAATTTCCTTTACTTTCACCTTCTTTCTCACATCAAAGTACAAGGTGTTAAAAGAATGACTGTGTGGACTGAGGCAAGAAGGGAAAACCCAGGGAGGTCACTGAAGCAGATAATGCATTTCCCAGGATTAATACAGAGCAAAGGTGGAGAGTGTTAATTGTATAAGTCATGCTGTAACTTGCAGTACAGAGGTGGAGAAGTCAGCTCCTACAGGACACATTGAGTTTTTGGTTTTCTTTCTGTTTTGGAGTATATCAGTGACAACAGTATATTAAAAGTGCTGCAGTGCACCTCTCTCGAGCAAGATTTGCGTGGATTTTCTCACAAAAGAGCTAATATCTTGTCTGAAACACAGCTCCCAGCAGCATCTTCCTAGCTCTATGCTGAAACACTGTCCAAAACTGAGGAGAATTCCGTTATTTTTGAATCCACATCACTACTTCCTTCATTAGTTTGGACTCTCAAAAGAAGTTTCAGAGCTAAATATAAACACGGCTGAGTTCAGCTTACTTCATAAATATGATGAGGTCACAACCTGAGGAAGCATGACAGCTGCCTCCATTGCTAAACCACACGTGCTTATCTCAGGGATGAATTATTAAGCACCTGCTTTGGTGTCCCTCAGGACAATGTACTCAATGATGTATCCAAACTGCTGCATGGGGGCAATGCTCCATGGTTCCA
Source organism: Forpus xanthops (assembly GCA_032466535.1). Classification (NCBI taxonomy): domain Eukaryota; kingdom Metazoa; phylum Chordata; class Aves; order Psittaciformes; family Psittacidae; genus Forpus; species Forpus xanthops. The sequence goes on along the minus strand of JASSUY010027688.1, from coordinate 12,219 downwards.
GTCTCCTTGAAGTCCTGTTGATTGACTATTGTCTGCAAACCAAGCAGCAGTCAGAGTGCTGATTAACCCAACTGCTCTTAATTGCCACTTCTCTTGAAGTTTTTAGCAGCAAGCACAGAGATGGAGGTTTCATAGTGACCCCTTTCCAGGGACTAATTGGAATTGCTGATGGAGCGATGAGAGATGGATGCATTGGATTGCTCCTATTCAACGACTCTAGCGTCTCGGTAACAAAGCACTGGGCTCAAGCTCTTGTTCTGCACTGGAGATGTAGGAACAGAAGAGCAGGCCCGGTGGTTCTCCTGTTTGTGCTAAACAGGCATCAGACTAACTCTTGGGGAATTTCCCATACCTTTTAAGTTTAGTCTGAAGTTAGGGATGCTTTTGTCAGTGTTTTCAAGGTGGAAAGGAAGGTTTCAGCTATTGCATTTCAAATTCAGATATGCATGTTCATGACTGCAAAGATTCTTTAAAGTGGTGGATAGGAGACAGAATCTGTGCTTTTTGTAAAATACTCTGTTTTCTTCTTTGGCCCTTTTTTTTTATTTATTTAACAAGGTGTGAACACTGCCTCACACTGCAACTGCACACTAGAGAGCAGGCTACAGAGCTTTGAAATGCGAATGCCGTTTCTTTCTACCCTCCCTGGAGTTCTCTCGTCTCTATTTATTTTCATTAGCAGAAATGAAAACAAATTAAGGCATACAACACTCAATAGAGTAGGACTGCAGCAAGCACAACTGCTAGCACCTGGAGCATTTTATTACTCCAGGGGTGTCCCTACATTTGAACAAAGCCCAGCTGCCTCAGAACTGCTGAAAGCTGGAAATCCTTTTTCTTTCCCCCAGTCATACAGTTTTATGACGTTCTTGATCTCACAGATTGGGTTTTGTTTTACCCCCAAAGCCAATTCACTTCCTAGCCCCACCCCACCTGGTCTGTTTGCTTGAACACTCAGGATCAGATTCTCAGCTGATTCAGCTGGCTTGCTCCATTTGCATTAGTATCTTTGGTTTTTAGTATGCTTGTTACTAATATGCTCAGTTATATTTTAATAGCAATAGCATACTACTGATGCTACATGGTAAGCACTTTGTTTCCCTCCTGTGCAGCCATTAGACTTACTAGTGTAACTATGAGATGTTCCTTAGTATTTTCCCACCAAGTTCAACTCCTCTTCAGTGCTAACTCAGTTCCATTTCTCAATTGTTAAAGAAGTTCTGAAAAGATGGGACACAATTCCTTCGGTTACAAAAAGTGTCCTGGCCTTTCACATATCAGTTCAACTTTCACTGCTGTTTTCTTTCATTCTTACTCAGATAGGTTGTTTTTATTTTTGTGAGTCTTCCTAATTGCCTAGTGAAGAAACTTATACCAAGCAATAACAAAGCCAAATGCTCTGGATCCTTATTGACAGCATGGCATGAGGGCTATTATGCTTGACCTATGTTTATCATAGCAAAGATGACCTCCCGAGATGGGGAAAAGTTCACAAAAATGAACTTAACAAATGAGCCTACAAAAATACTGAAGTTATTTGTAAAGCCTCTCTCTTATTCTTCCTGTCTAGTAGGATGGCAAAATTTCTAGATGAATAGCTGAGAAAACAATAGAATATAGGAGGTTAGAATGAAAAGGATCTTTTTATTTTCTTTCAAATTGGCTTTTTTTTTTTCCAAGAAGAAATACAGCTTCTTCTCAAAAATAAAACCAAAAATATCTTGAAAATTTCCAGCAATTTAAAAAGAAAATCTGCTTTTACTATGAAAACATAAACATGATCAATGTCACATTCTAACATTTCATAATGTGAATAAGAAGAAAAGAAATCTATTGCAAATACTGCTTAAAATATTATTCAAAACTTTCACTTTTCATTTTCAAATGAAATACTGAAGCAGTTCTTTTTTTAAAATTAGAAATCTCTCCAGTCTAGACTTTCAGCTGCTACAACTTACAACTCTCTTACAACTCTGCTCACTTTGTAGTCTAGCTGAAGTATATTTTCTTGCAAGGAACTAAACTATGTTATGAAACATTCAATACAGTAGCTTATTTCACTGAGAGGTGAAACACCGGTGGCATTTCTATGGCTACCATAAGTGTTGCAGGGTACAGAAATGAGGTAAATCTACAAAGTACATGCCATTATCCCAGCTCTAACAATGCTGAATATTTAGTTGCTTGGTGGTGGGGTCAAAGTCCCACGGTAATGCCAGCTGTGGCATGCTACTATATTGCTTAGGAAACTAATGGGATTTGATTCCCTCTGCAGAGGGCCCTATGGCAGCAAGCAGATAATATGCCTATGGTTTCACATCCTGCTAGCACAGGAGCAAGACTACAGCAATATAGAGCAAACATTTTTCTAGACACTTGCACTCACTGTAGCATTATCTACTAATGGACCAGACACATGTGAGAATCCACTTCTGCAGTGTGTCTAGCTCAGGCACAGACTTTTTTTTTTTGGAAGTAGAGGGAATTTTAAGGCATTACATGTAGTTCTGCATCTTTCTGCTTGCCACACTGCCAGTTTTCATCCTCGGTTTTATTTTCTGCAGAGCTTCCTTCCAATGCCTTTTCTTGTTAATTAAGGGTGGCATCAGGCCAAGTAAAAGTTTTTCAGCCATTACTAGAGCTCCTGAGACAGCTTTCATAGAAGGCTGATACAACTTCCTGCATCCCCTGGGAAGTCACATCCCTAAAACTGTATTGAAACTTCAGTCCTGAGTCAACAAGGTCAGCATATTCCTTGAATCATTTCCCTACTTGTAAAAAAACACTTGATAGCAGATTTACATTCAGTGAAGACTTGATTAAGCACTGATCTGATTGCTTCTGCTCCCTGAAAGAAATTCCCTCTCCTTCACTCATCTCTGTAAAGTAGTGTGCAGTTTTGTTGGTCTAACAGCTCTGCCATTACGTTCCAGATTAATTTCTATTATATTGCTGTTATTTTCTTCTGTAATTAAAAACTATAGATCTGACAGGACATTTTATCTTCCTTCAGGTTAATAAAGGGGTATTTGGATGCACATCCATTGATCCTGCATCCAAACTTTGAGAGTATGGGTTCTAGACACCAAACTGTTTCTATTTCAGATTGAAACACTTACTGCTAAAAAAGGAGCATAGAATATTACCAATCTGCTTACCCACATCTTCTCAAGTGCCTGTAATCTGCATTTTTGGTAGAAATCAATGCAGGTGAAAAGGCCATCTGCCATGTGACAAACTTTTAATCTGGAGCAAAAGGAGAGGGGAAATTTCTATTGGTTGGTCTCCCCCTTCTTTTTCAGGAATTTTGAAATTTCCTCTGCTTTGGAATATAAAGATTTACAGAAGGTGAGAAAAAAAGAAGGCTCCACCCAATAAAAATCTTGAATTAATCTTTCAGATATATTATGGTGATTTATTTTTTTTTCAGTCTTACTAGCACATATTCTATAGACTAGAGAAAAATTAAGAAGAAAATAACCTTAGTCTGAAACAGAAAAGTTGAAACATTCCATACTGAAGGAGTCAATCAGAATTGGGTGATTTCTTCAAAGTTTTCTCATTACCCATCTAAACAATTTTCTTTGAATTGATAAATCTTCATGAAGTGCATCAGTTTTGACAAACCAGTAATTTTGGACAGAATCATTGAACTGCAACATTTCTCATCTTGAGTGGAATCTTACCCTGAAAGGCTGCTTCTGATGAGACAAGCAAATATTGATCATCAATAACTGGCATCTCAGACAATGGATAACCAGCTCCCAGCATTCTTCAGCATCAAACTGCAGCTATGCTGGGGTCCCTCTCTGGCCACTTGATGCTGGCAAACTCCACTCACACACCCCAGGCACCACTCTGCTTTTGCTGTTTGAAGCTGCCTCTGCTCTTCCCAGGATGCTTTTAACAAAGGGGTGCATACTAGGTACATTCCTTTAGTTTAACTGAACTATCTTGTTTTCTTTTTTTTCTGATCCTGTCTTACCCAGATTAATTCTTTCCACCCTCCCTATACTGCATGGAACAACTGAAAATGGATCATAGCTGGGTTATGCATTCACTACATAGTTCCTGCTTTTTTTCTCTTGGCCAGTACCCACAGAAACACATATTGTCTAACTTCAGATCACTCCTTCTGATCTCTCAAACCCCCAGAGATGTTCTAGGGGCTCCTTAAATCCCCAGATAAAGCACCCAGTACTTCAGTAAGTCTTCCTAAAGTTGGTGGCCATCTCTACACTTTGAAGAAATCATCACAACTATGTATACACTCATGCCTACCCAGAGAAGCCTAGGTGACCACATAAGCTTAATGTCGCAAAGACATTTTAGAGAAGTATATTTTCCAGGTTTTACAAATCTGTTTACACCTTGATTAGGAATAGATGGGGAGAAAAATTATTGCCTCACTCACAAAACAAAATGGACGTTTCTGTAAGCATTGACCCTTTCACACTTTGTTTTAAAAGGAAATTTCATGCATGCTATTCCTCAACAATTGAATGAAACCCCACCCACTAACATTTCGCAGCAGCAGTCTTCAAACTGTTATGTGCAAGGCCCAGGGCAGATGCATGATCCCATCAAGGGATACAAAAAAATATCCTGAAGTGATGGCTACCACATTTTTTATCATGTCAGTGTTTAGCATCTTAACAATAAAGGCAGTACGATAAAGTCCCCTTTCAAATTCTGTGAGTAAATTGCTTTCTTGTAATAACTGGATTTTCCACTGACAGATGGCAGCTACAAGCTGTCAATCATTTTAAATTTAAAGGATAGATGAAGCGCAACAAATGTATTGTTATTGGCTGCTAGGCTGGAAGTTTGTCCAAGCTGGTGTATGGTCCCTTTTTGTTATGCTGGGTTCATAGATTTCACAAATACAATACTTTTGCCAGGCACTAACTGGATGAAAATAAAGGCCACATGCAATTTCTAATGGACTTCATCAAAAACAGAAACATCATCAGACCCAGATCCATCTAGAAGAAGAAAAAGAGTCTGGGCACACAATAAATAGTTCTCCCTCCTGTGCAAACAGATGGACCTAAACAAGCATAACTTTGTTGAAGTTGGTACAAAAGGGAAAAGAAATTCTTGCTTTGGAAAACCTGTGCGGCTGCTTTGCTCCCCTTCTGCATTCTGAGCCCTTGAGCTTCAGAAAAGCCCAGCAGGTATTGCCCAACTCATGCCTTTCTTGCATGCCACACCAGGCTCTTTTTTACGGAATAGCTGACTATCAACCAGGCTGCCTCCAGCTTCCCCATGTAGGACTGGCACTGTCCACTCCAGCTAGACTACCCATTACCAGCTGCTGCCCCCAGCCACACTGTCCCACAGCCTTTTCTCCCAGCTAATGTGGCCTCTGCTGCCTGTTGCCGTTTTGCAGGACACATTTCAGTATCCTCCATGATGCTTCAGCTGTTCAGAGACACTGCAGAGAGCCACAAGACATTACAGCCTCAGAAAAGTGCTGTCATCTGAAAGGATGTTCTTCTTCTGTCCCATTTGAAGCAAACAGAAAAAACACTCTAGAAAAACCAAGAAAATACCTACAGACCTGTCAATTCTTTGCTTGCTTGATAATTCTTCATCCCAAACCAGCTTCGAGTTGTGTGCCCCATAGCATTCTGGCAAATGCCTTTTTTTCTCACCTCCATAGTATAGCTGGCTTAGAAGAAACACCTCTGTTTCAGAATGTAGATGCAAGTAAAAATCTATTTAGACCTAATAATTTATCAATTCTAGTCAACTCCTGCCCTTCTAAAACAGGGACTAAGCACTTTTGCCTTTTCTGGAGCCTCCTTGAAAGGGCGGTTTTTCTCCCTGAATTATTTGGGAGCATTTCTTGTAATTAAGTGAGAAAAATAGCAATTGCCATCTTGAAATGGGCATAACTGCAAGAGTGAAACAAGCAGGAATTAGAAACACTGTTATTTAGGCTGAACTGACTCCTGGCTAACTGTGCTTAACAACAGTGTACCTGCATGTGCTGCTCCTGTTCTGGAAGCATGCAGCAGAGAAAGACCATGGGAAATTGTAAAGAAAATTGTATTTCATTTGTGTCTTTGTGGAAATATGTACCGGGCTCAGTCAGGGCAGTGGTCCTATTTTGGTAAGTTTGTTGAGCATCTTTTTTACAGTTCCTTCTCCCGTTCATCTTTTCAGACCAAACCCAGTCAACTTTAATGCATTCTTTTTTTTTTTTTTCAAGTAAAGTTGAAAAATCACAGTTTTATAGTCAATTTTATCCAGAAAAATAATCAAAACAAAATTATTGACATCTGAATTACAGATCTGGGAAAGCAAGGAAAGTAGTCCTATTGCATGCCTAACGCTTCTCAGCATCAAAAAGCTCAGGCTATACACATTTTTTTTAATCTTCCTTTGCTCAACACCTTTATGAGCTCGTGACCGTCCACTACAGGAACTTACATTGGTGGTGAAGATCTAATCATGTAAAACATAAACAGGCCCAAAGACAGAGCAAGAGAAGCCACATGCGCGCTCTTATTTGATGCCTATAATCTTACAGTCAGTATCTTCTGTCATAGCCAAAATTAACATTGCACCTTTCCTCTTTTTAACTTCAAGAGCTTCTACTACTGTAACAAACTGGGAAGTAAATACGTAATCTTTCTGTTGCAACAAGACAGATGTTCAGTGACTCTCAGAGTTTAAACTCTAGCACAGATCTTCAAGGTGCATTAGGAGTTTCTCTTATTTTCTCAAATGATACATCTGTGCCACCCTTTAGGCCAGAGGCAGATGTCCTGGCTTCAGCAGATAGCTTATATTAAACATTTTTTCCTTTCTAGAAGATCTCAGTTCAGGAGTTCAGGATTTATGTGACAGTTTTCTATATAGAAAATATCTGAATCAGTAGTTACAACCACAGAATCAGGCAAACTGCTTGGAGATGAGTCTTACCCCCTGCTCTGAATGTCACGTTTTTTTGCAACAGATGATACGTGATTAGATGACAGCATCAAAATGGAAATCATGGTGCATGGGAAAGAAGTGAGGCATCCACTTTGAGAATGTGTGTTGTAAAATATTTTATTTCTTTCCCATTTCCTTATCTGTCAGGAACGTGAGCTGTGAAAGTCTGTCAATAGTCTGAGGGTGGCTTTGAACTGTAGCCTGTATAAAAGCCTTTGGTAGGCTTTGGACGCAAGAGACCATGCGTCTCAATTTATCAGAGCACACTAACTTCTTTTATTTTTTTTTTTTTAACTATCCTTTTCTAACTTGTGTTTGTGAGACTGAATTCTCTGGCCTTCTGGCAATGAAGTAACATCAGCCACTGGAAAGAGCTCGCAGCTGAAGGCTTTCTGCCCCTTATTTACATATGAAATGAAGCAATAGGTACATGTATCATACGAATAGATAAAGATTTATCTTATTTTCACTAAACACCAAATGAATTTAACCCTAGTAATTAAAAAAAACCTCACAGATCACTGCTGGAGCTATTTTCAGTGTCAATGAAGATACTCTAAAGTTATTTCTATTTCTGGCCAAACCAGTCTTTGGCTACTAACGTGACCCAAAGTGGTCACTTTCAGGCTTCAACAGTAAGAGGCTCATGCAGCACTCACCATTAATAAGGACACTAATACAAAATGACAAAAGTAAACGGGGCCAAGTTTTTGCTCGACTGCTCCATTTCATTATCATTCTCCAAGTTTCACGCTGCTCAACGCCTTTCAGAATTAAGTAACCAACTCACATTGATGAGCAAACAGTTTCCTAACTATATGACCCATTTTTTGAAAAGGTTCTGTAGGCATATTGGCATTTACAGAAAGGAAAAAGTGAGCAACAGCACAGGCAAGACACTGAACTTTAAAGCAGACCACTGAAGTCCCTCTCCACTGTAACAGTTCTGCTTTCTCATTCTGTGAACCAGGTCATCTGAAGTTGCCTGTCACTATCTCATGAGCATTCAGAAACACTCAGCTTTAAAGCTCATGTGCAGAACTACAAGCAGTGCAAATATGGTCGTTGCCCTGTTGGCTATTAGCCTGACCACACAAAAATACACAAAATTGCATGTTCCATCAGAGGTAAATTATCTCTGGTTACCATGTTCTACACATACCAGGATTTATTGCAATTCAGATAAAAATCTTCCCTTTTTTATTTCAACTCTATGGGAAATCAAATTATTCTCTCCAATATTAAAGATTTTTTCCAGCTTAATTTGATTTTTATAAATCAGATGACATTGTCTGCAAGCATCAGTCATTCCTATGCATTGGCCTAGAATTCACGGTAGTTATGCTATTTTAAAGGCAGCAATTTCTTTATTTTCTGGTCTCCCAGTAGTTGTTTTTTTTTGTGGTGGGATTTCTCCTTTTTCTTCATATTACTGCATGCTTGTAGGTAGTTTCCTAGTTTGGAGATTCCAGTATAACAAGGACTTTAGATATCATTTTGACTACAGTGAAAGGATGTAATCTAGGAACAAATCTAGTGAATCCATGAAGTTATACAGAAGAATTGTCTGAATGAGATCAGAAAGAGACCCATAGCTGTTGCTAATTAAATTGGCTTCTATTCACTTTGCCTTCTCTTATGAAGGAACTAGTAGGCAAAATGCCCACTTTTGCCTTTATTTTTCAACTGCCCTCCAGGGTTTATACCAGTCCCTGTGGAAAGCATTAATTACATACAATAGGGAAGGCAGAAGCTGCAGATAAAGGTAAGTTGGGTTGATGAAGTTTTGCCACTAACATTTGAATACAAAAATTTCAATTCCAGGAGTAATTCATCTTATAAATCAATTTGGCAAACTATCAGCTTTTAAAATCAATTACACTATATCAGAAGCTGTCTTTGCAGATAACACATGAAAAGGCATTCTTACACAGCAATGGCCTTTTAAGCTGGCGCAAGCCAGTTTCCACTACTTAGCAAAGTATCTTCCCACAATGCTAAGTCAATCCTATTCCTTTCCAACCCTAACTATTCTATGATTCTATGATTTTAAACCTATTTCAGTCTTATTGAGTATATAGGACTGCTGAGGGCAAATCCACCTATCTTTCCTCAGAAAGAAAAAACACAGTCCACCTGACAAAGTTATAATTTATCCCATATTTATACTGCTGTCCTGGGTTCAGCAGTAGCAATCATTTTTCTCCTTAGCTGGTGCAGTGCTGTGCTTTTGACATTCAGTCTGAGAACAGCACTGATAACACCAATGTTTTCAGTTGCTGCTCAGTAATATTTATTCTGACCAAGGACTTTCTGAGTCTCATGTTCTGCCATAGAGGAAAGAGAAGCTGTGAGGAAGCAGAAACAGGACACCTGACCCAAACTAACCAAATTGGTATTCCATACCACAGCACTTCATGCCCACTATAAAAACTGGGGGCAATTAACTGAAAAGGTTAGATCACTGCTTGGGTCAGGCTGGGTATTGGTTGGCAGGTGGTGAGCAGTCGTATTTTCCTCCCTTGTTATTTCCCTTATAGTTACTATTATTGGTTGCAGCAGTAGCGGTTTCGTGTTACACTTTAGTTACTGGACTGTTCTTATTTCAACCCATGGGAGTTATAGTCTTTCAATCCTCCTCCCCATCCCTCAGAGAGCAGAGGGGAGGAAGGGGAGGAAGGGGAGTGAGTGAGAGAATGGTGGTGTGGTACTCAGTCACCAGCTGGGCTTAAACCATGACAACTGTACATCTCCTGAAGGAAGAACAGTAAACTATCACGAAATTCTAATCCATTTTATGTATCACCAAACTTTACAGTTTTAATACCATTAAATTACAACTCTGCAGGTGAAAACAAAAGCATACTGGATGATCATCAGCATATGCACAGGAGGAACCATTATCAGATGATAGCAAAAACTCAGAATTGCTCAGGACTATAATCTGCACAACCTTGTGAAGCACTGTTAGTTTCATGAGAAATTACCTGATGACTCTTTGTTATTTACATAATACACATGGACTTATTACTCAGAGACTGATCACCACCCTTCAGAAGCCTAATGTTCATGCTGATATGTACAGCACAACCAGCATTAAGGGGAAATGAGGGAGCCAGGATATTCAGAAATGGAGAAATTAGACTACATGCTGTATGTTTTGCTTTGCTACGCGTAGATGGTTCAGCAATTTTACAGGGAAGTTTCTGTTGTTCTTAAGAATCATGTAATTTGTGCCGAAGTTGTGTATATCACCAACATGAGTGTGATAAAAGAGGTGAAGTATGGACCAAAGCGACTGAAACCAGTGTGCTAGAGATGTATGTGCTGAAAAGCATGACTCACAGTAAGAAAAGGCACATACAGCTAATACACAGATCACAAAAATAATTGAATGAAAGACAGAACCAGAGTTAATTAATCAATAGCGGCCATGATAACAGCAACATTTCTTATTAAAACAACCTTTTAAAAAGTCAGTATGCAAGCAGACCTGTACCTCAGAAGCAGTATGCTGGGATGGTTTGTGGTCCTATGGAGAATACCAGAAAAATATCAGACCACTAAGCTGAGAAGTAATGAGAGAATCTTGCTCCCCATCAGACTTTCCTTGATTATATAGATTCCTGAAGGGCTCCCTGCATCAGAGAGCTGCTACAAGAAGGAGTACAGAAGTCACACAGCAGCAGACAGAGCAGCAAGGCCAGAAAGCTGCTGAATCCTGAACACCAAAGGGAGAATACTGGCAGTTTGCCATTCTCTATGCTTGGGGAAAATGGCTGTTGATGGAGACCCAAGTTTTTTCATTATGCCTGCAAATAGTCACCTTCACAGCTGGCTGCAAGCACAGAGATGTCAGGTTAAGCCTTCTTGGCAAACAGACCTCAGTACTTCACATACATTGCTCTTGCTTGACTCAGTGTAGCCTGTTGTGCTAAGGACACAGAGAAAAAAACAAAGGTTTCATATGCCAAAGACAGAGCAATAGAACACGTGCTATCCCAGAAGACAGTCAAGGCCAGGCTGGATGTGTTTCTGGGCAACCTGCGCTATCTGAAGGCATACCTTCTTATTGCAGGGGGCTGGACTATATAAACTTTGAAGTCACCTTCCAACTCAAAGTAGTCTATGATTCTATGACAGTGGTAAGGGAAATAGTTAGAGAGCGGGAGGGACTTACGGAAGACAAACATAAGCAATAAAGTGAATATGAAGTCAGACTTAGCAGTCCAGCCACTAAATCCTGCAGCTTCTCCTTTCAGCACCTTCTGTTCACTTCTCAGTTTTTAAGACAGAAAAACATGTTTATCTGTGTGGCTGGGATAGTAGCAAGCAAGAAATATGCCTGTCTGACTCCAGTATTATGCACCCTGAAGACGAGGCAGCTAGATGAATTACTCCACCTTTGTCTCAGGCTATACGTTCAGAGTGACTTGTTTGTGTGCTTCTACAAGAGCAAGATTCGGAGTTTAAGGAAACATCTTTTGCTTGATTATCAAATCCTCACAGTGCTGTTAGTGCCACTGTGTTTCTGTAGCCAGAATTCTGCAGTCTGGAAGGGAAAATCTGAAACAAGAATCAATGTTTGGTGCTATATCAATTACCCACAAGAAAAAAACAAACCAAACCCCCCACCCCAAACAGCCGTATGCAATATATTTTATTGCAGCAAGTAAAACAGAGTTAGTTCTATGGTGCCTCAGGATCCACTTTGACAGCAATGCCAGTTCTCAAGCCCAGTCTTTTGCCCCTCCTGTGTGTCAGGAGGCCTGTAAGATGAATTGCTCAGCTGTTATCTCATTCATGAGCAAGCAGTAGTTAAACTAAAGCATGTGATCTGATTCCAGGGCTTTAGATGCATGTAGAATATTGTGCTCCTAGAAAAAAGGGGAGAATAAAATAAGCAAGAAGGATATAGGTAAAAAAGCAGATGGGGAGGAGGAGTTAAAAGAAATTGTCGTGGTTTGAGGTTCTCAGACTCATGCAGCCGCTCTCTCACTCACTTCCCCCTCTTTCTTCCCCAGTCCCAGGGAGATGAGAAGGAGAATCAAAAGAATGCAACTCCCACAGGTTGAGATAAGAACAGTTTACTAACGACGGTATAACATAAATCACTACTGCTACACTGCCAATACAAGAGAAAATACAAGGAAAGAAAATACAACAGGTCTTCACCTGATACCTAGCTACGCCACACAGTGCCCCCCCATCACCTGATACCAAGCTCAACTACACAGTGCACCCCATCACCTCATACCAAATCCCAGCCATGCC
>JASSUY010027687.1:0-19964 GCA_032466535.1 Forpus xanthops | reverse complement strand
CCCAGCCCAGCTCTCAGCCTGGCTCCAGAGCAGAGCTGCTCCAGCCCTCGCAGCATCTCCATGGCCTCCTCTGGCCTCACTCCATCACCTCCATGTCCCTCTTGTGCTGCTGCCCCAGAGCTGGATCAGGACTTCAGGAGGGGTCTCCCAGGAGCACAGCAGAGGGACAGGATCCCCTCCCTGAGCTGCTGCTCACACTCTGGAGTGCAGCCCAGCAAACGGGAGGGTTCTGGACTCAAGCACACACTGAAGGCAGGTCATGGGGACCTTCTGGTTGACCAACAGCCCCAAGTCCTTCTCCTCATTTGGCATTCGTGTTCCTGTAAGCTGGAGTGTATACCTGAAGTCTGGCAGCACCCTCATGAGAAATCCTTCCAGATTAGAACAAGTTGGAAAATCTGAAAGCTTCTCATGGGCAATGGGTCATATGGAGCCTCATTTCCTAAAATGTTTCTCTCCCTGTTGATTGTTAAAGTGTCAACTGTGCCAGCAGGTCTGGATCCTGCCCTGGGCTGGCTCTGGCGCTCAGCAGCCCATGTCCCCGTATGTGCCACTGTGCAAAGCAAACAAGGACTGGAGTGCTCCTTCCTGCCCTCCAGCCAGGTGGAATTTGTCACATTTACATTCCAGTGTGCTGGAAAAGGGTTTCAAGGGTGAATAAGTGCCTTCCTTAGGGGAAGGTTTTCCTAGAGAGATATCTAGTGGATATGCTGCAGGCTTACAATCACACCCACCTATGAGAGAGCTGAGCTGCATGGTACATCAGTCATGCCTGCATTAAGATGAACGGTTTGCTATTACACCTAAACCAGTGCCTGCTCCATGGAAATACTGACAGAAGCCTTGCTGCAAAGCCTGGTGCCCATCAACTGCTCAAGCCCAAATAAGCCGGATTGAGTTTTGCCTTCAGTGAGGTGGAGGGGTCCATGGGAACAGACACAGGGTTTGGTGTGAGAAGCAGCTCGGGGTGGTTCTCCCCACTTCTTGCCTTGGGGCAGGCTCCCCAAAGCCTCCTAATTCCTTGCAGGAGGAGCCACCATCTGGTCCTGGTCAAGGTCCTGGCTGCACCGCAGGGGCTGATGTAGCATCGTTCCACCCCTGCAGAGGAAACCAGAGCTGTTTGTGTCAGTTCAGTATGTGCTATATATACTTGCACACACATGACATCCATCTTTGCTCTCACAAGGCCTGCAGTCATCATGGGGCTGGTGTTAAGCCCATGTGGGCAAGGAATGCTGGCTGTGGTACCGCTACCAGTACCTGTGAATGGTTATGGCTCAGCCTCTGAGGAGAGTAGCCCACTTTCCCCATCACTGTGAAGTACAGGATCTTTCGCTCCTGGGGCTTGGTTTAATTTGAGGCTTGTTTGGGAAGGAAAGCAGAAGAGCCCCTTTGGAGAGGTGGTGGGCATTGGGTGGCTTGAGGGGACAGTTGAATGCTGGGGTCCTTGTGCTCCCAGCTGGGTCCAGGGTTGAGACTTGGCTCTGCAGGACATGGGGATGCGCTGGCATCTGGGATGGATGCAGGGATGCTGGTGCTGCAGCTCTTGACAAGGGAAAAGAGCTCTCTGTCAGTCCCATCAGTGTTTTGGGGACAGATGTGAGCACAGAAACCTCATTCCTTTCTTTGAACAAGAGAGCAGATGGCTCTTTACCCCAGCCCATTGCACAGCAACATTTAAATTGATCTTTGCTGCTTTGTTCATTATATTTAAGCAAACCAGGCTGGCAAGGCTGGGTCTGTCCCCTCCTTCACATCACACGGTGAGCATGAGGGAGCTCAGCAAAAGGCTGAGCATCCTTAGCTGTGCTGTGGGGTGTAGCAGTGAGCAAAGACCCGGTGGGACCTGCTGCTGCTGTGGGCTCTGCTTCACTGGGGGCACATGGTGACACTGGCAGAAGGAAGCGCATCCTGGTTTCCAGCTGCTGCCAAAGGGATTCCTTGTGCCCACTGTTCCCACATTGTGCAAAGGCTTAATTCAACCTGCAGCTGCTGTGCCAGAGCTGAGCAGCTTTGCTCTCTTGTGGCCATCCATTAGGAATAAAACCTCTCTCAGACTTCAGCATCCTCCTCCCCAGCCTTTCCTGCTCCAGGAGCTCAAAAGAGCAATGCAGTGACAAAAACCAGCTTCTGTTTAGGATACCTCAACCTTAACAGTAGGGCTCTGTCCCACAGTGATGGCAATTAGTGCAGTACTAATTACCCACATAGAACTTTCCTGGGTCCTCATCCCTCTTGCCAGTATAGTTCATGTGGGGTTAAAGGCCACCTCAGGTCACACTGTGCTGATCCCCATCCTGGTGGGAACAAGGATGCCCTGTGGCCCTGGTGCTGGCTGAGGCGACAGAGCAGCACCTTGCCCTGCAGTCACCAGTCTGTTTCATTGGATTTGCTGCAGTGGTTTCATGGATGGGTTGCAGCAGCTCTGCAGGAATGAGCATTGGAATTTGCTGTGATGAGGAGGATTCCTTTTCTGGACAGGCTGAGAACATTGGAGCTGTTCAGCCTGGAGAAGAGAAGCAGCATGGAGACCTCAGAGCAGCTTCCAGGGTCTGAAGGGGGCTATGAGGATGCTGGAGAGGGACTCTTTACCAGGGACTGTAATGATAGGACAAGGGGTGATGGGTTCAGACTGAAAGAGGGGAAGGTCAGGATGGAGATAAGGCAGAAGCTGTTCCCTGTGATGGTGCTGAGGCGCTGGCACAGGATGCCCAGAGAAGCTGTGGCTGCCCCATCCCTGGCAGTGTTGAAGGCCAGGTTGGACCCAGGGGCTTGGAGCAAGCTGCTGTAGTGGAAGGCATCCCTGCCCATGGCAGGGGCTGGAGCTGGAGCAGCTTTAAGGTCCCTTCAACCCAAACCAGTCTGGGATTCTATGAAGCACCTTCTGCAAGCAGCTGCAGCAGTTTTTCAAAGCTCTCCCTTTGGGGCAGCTGGGCCCAGCTCCCCCCCCACCTGGCACCAGCCCCTGATGCTCCACAAACTCCAGTGAATGTGAGGAATCCCAGCCTGGGGGAGATGCCCTTGCCTTGACAACCAGACACTGGAATATCCCTGCCCCATCCGACTTGGCTCAGAGCAGAAAAAACCTGCTGGTAAATAAACCAAACCAAACCAGGGATGTTTAACATAGCCAAGCAGCTCTGTGGATTAAGAAAGAGAAGGAATTCTAACATTCTTCCCACATGAAACAGTTTGAATGTGTGGAAATGGACCAGCATATTTCATTTGGAGGGAGCTCGGTATGGGGCATCATCTTGTGGAGCTGCATTAGATCCCGCGATTAAGGATCCTGCTTTCCTCCTTGCTCTCCTTCTTGACTGGGACAGAGAGGGAAAAGCAGAGCAGGGCAAAACAGCCCCTGCAGAGAGGGGGTTTGATACCACCCAAGCCAGAACTGGTTTTCCTGGGGTTGAGCTGGCCTGCAAAAATACTCTGGTTCTGCTTTCCCAATGGAAAAAGCTACTTCTTTTTCTAAGAGGACAATGTTATGTAGGAAAATCTCACCATTGGAGCTCATGTAACTCTCACAGTGCCACTTTGGGGAATTCCTGTGGGTGCTTTTCCCAGGGGCTGGGAATTTGCCATTCAATGGCACAGTAACCTTCCTGCCACCAAAGCATGCAGACAAGAGGAGCTGCTGCCAAGAGCAGAGATGTCGAATGAAGCTGAAGCAAGTTCCCATGGGATGTGAGGCTGTTCCCAGGGTGCTGTGAATTGTGGTGTGTCCATTAAGCCCTGTATCCTGCTCTAAGGATCCCCTAACTTGCATTTATGTTCACTTGAGAGCTCAGCTCAGCAGTGGGCACCCAGCGCTGATGATGGGACCTCCTGCTGCAGTACCTGGGGCCTCTGGTTGTGTTTAATGGTTCCATATGGCAGCTCTGCAGTTCATCCCCTCTTAAAGCTGCTGTGGGCAAAGTGCAGGGGTTGGGCACAGGTCAAACAGATTTAGCCCAAGGAAAATGGTTGATTTTTGTTGCTTGCACCAGCGTGTAAAAGAAGACAAATTTATTAGTTTTCTTAATGGTCTGTGGTCTTTGAAAATCACTCAAATCACAGTTTCTCGTTTCTTATAGGAAAAAGACCCTGAAGAAAGCTATTTAACTTTTATTCAGTAAATCTGAGTACCCTCACCACTAGAGATGCTTCCTCACTTGCAGGACACTTGATGTACATGAAGTTGATACACTTAAATAGACAAAATATTTCCATTGGGATTTGGAGAAATAGGAGAAGCAGGTAGGTAAAGTATTGAAGTGATATCTTACAGCACTTCAGTCCCAAACTCATCCATGGTGGATGGCATAATCTCTGCTCGATACCACAGGCAATTGTGGAGAAGGATATAGCTGATGCTCATTGCCCAAATTGGGGCTATTATTGCTGGGAATAAAACCCAGGAGAGGACGGGGGGAGATGGTTTGGTGCAGAGTAGCTTCTAGGATCTTTCACACCAGTTCTTCGGAATGGTTTTGCTGGGAGAAGCTGGATCAGTATCCATGAGTCTTTTTCTGGGTGGGGAAAGGTCTGGATGTTTGATGCCCAATGCTCCAGCACTGAGTGCCCTTCCCATGCACAGAATGGCTGGTGGAAGGGCACCACATGCAATAACTAACTTCAGGATGGGTGGTTCCTGAGAAATGAAATGTCCATGGGCTTTAAAGGCAGGACTGAACCGGTAAGCAGTGGGATTGGGTGACTGTGACACTGCACAGGGCTGGGGCTCCCTGGTTTCCTTGTTCCACTGTGGCTCTGTGGTAGCTGCTGTGTTTCTCTGCCCCTGGTCTCCATGTATAAAGCAGGGAGTGATGCTGCAGAGATATGTGCCTCTGCTCTTTCTGTTCTGGGCCGAGATCTCTCTGCAAGGCAAAATACAATCAGACAATAGATTAAGTTCCATTAAATCATAGAATCGCAGACAAGAACTTTCACTAGACTACGTTGCTCAAAGCAGCAACTGAAGCTGTTCCCTGTGAGGGTGCTGAGGCACTGGCACAGGGTGCCCACAGAAGCTGTGGCTGCCCCATCCCTGGCAGTGTTCAAGGCCAGGCTGGGATTCTGTGTACAGCACCATGCAGGAACCTGACTGAATGTGTTTTGGGGCATTTCTGTGCCTCTGTACTAGGTGGTCATTGCGTGTATACCTAAGATAGAGTCTGAGTACATGCTACAGGTGAAGTATGGCTGTTCAGAGGGAAAGAGTTAAATTTTCTCATTACTTTTTCCTCTTTTCCTCTGCTGAGCCTTCATTTCAGCCCCATTTTCAATGGCAGCTTCCATTGAGAGTGGGAAGTGCTTGATTAAAGAGGAAGGTTAAACAAGTTGTCATCCAGCTCTGCAGGATCGGCTACACAGGAAGGAAGGGAAACCTTGAGTTTGACAGTTACATTATTGATATTGTTCTTTAGTCCTTGAACGGCTCAGTTAAACTGGGTTTGTCTGTGGCAATGCTGGGCTTGGTTTTGGTGATGGGGGCTGAGTGCAGCGCTCTGTAGTGAGATCATTAAGGATACAGAGAGGGTTTGAAGTTGGATCTTGCTTTTTTTGGCAGTAAGCTTTGTGTGAGCAGCTTTTAACACTCCTGTGTTTTGTCCCTGTTCCCCTTAGCGGAGCATCTTGAGATTTTAACATTGAGGGCATTGAACAGACAGATTTGGGTGAAAGAAGTGAGAGGAGGCTCAATGGAGGACCCAGTCTCCATTATGCCGCATGGTCCTCCTTGTCCTGGCCAGTGACTAAAGGGTTCAGGGTGTGAAGTTTAAAGGGAGCTGCAAATAAAGAGGGAGAAAGAGAGAAAACCAGTGGATGCACACATTGTGCATAGAGTTTGAGTGAGTTAAAGAACGCTCTTTGGCTGGGTGGCCTCACTATCTTACACCACTTGGTACCTCCTGCCCCTGCCTCCATCCCTGGTGCCTCTCTGGTGTTTTCCCCATGGATTCTCTATCAGATTTGAACACAGCCACAGAGCTGTCGGTGATGTGGATCCCAAGATTTAGCAGGAATTCTATGGCTGCAATCAGGTGGTTGCAGGGTTGCAGTGGCTTCCAGGGCCGGGTGGCTGGTGCAGGGACCTTCAATCCCAGCAGCATGTGGAGGGATTTGGTTTCATCTCACAGGTTGTGTTTCTGCCTTGTGGCCTCACAGCAAACGCAAGCTCAAGCCTGAGCTCATTATCACAACTCAGTGAAAACCTGCGCAAATTGTTCCTTTCTCGTGTTGGTAACAGCAAGGTTTTGTACTCATATAGGAGGAAAAAGCCCAAGTTCTTCACACAGGAGTGTCAGCCTGATTTCCACCTGGGGTAGGTTGCAGGTCCTGTGCTCAGCCCTCCCATGCTTTATAGGCAGAAAAAAAAGCAACTGAAAATCACCCCCAGCCTTGTTGCTGATGTGCTGGGATGGATGCGTTGTTGCAGGGACAAAAGCTGCCTCAGAGCTCCTCCTGGGGCTGGTACAGAGGAGGAGAGTGCTCCTTCCTGCTTCCCGGTGGGAAATGCATGAGGATAAGTAATCCTCCCAAGCTGCAGTTCACAGCCAGGTGCTTTCCAGTTGTCATACACCTTGCACCAGCTCTTGGCATCAGATCCCTTGGGGCTGAAGTCAGCTTCAGTGGCTCTAAATCAGACACCACCATTGCCATTGGGAGCAGCACTTGCTCCTGCTCCTTGAACCTAGATGCTAAGTGGGACTTCAGGGCTAGCTGCTGAGCTGCTTCCAGCCCCAGGGATGAGCTGCTCACCTCAGGTGAAGGATGAACCAAAGCTGTGTCCATCTCCCTGCATGCTGCTGATCAAGGGAAGCTATAGTCACCCTGCTTGCACTGGGCAGGTCTTGCAAAACACGTACCGTGCTTTCAGAGCCGATGTCCATGGTGCTTTCCTCCTTTTCAGGGTAAAGCCTTTAAAGCCTGAACTTGCTTTTGAGCAAAAGCTTCTTCTGCTGAGTCTTTCTAAAGAGGAGCTCCTGCTGCCAAGGGCAGGCAGTTTCCTGTATCCTTGTTATTGGGTTCATTTAATAGTGCCTTCCCCATGGTTGTCCTCTCCAAATGAGTGGACTTCTGGGAATCCTATGTGTCTGGCAGCAAAAGTGCTGTTAATTTTCTTCCCCAGCTCTGTTGGTTTTAATTATAATCTCCCACATTGGCTGTAACAACCCATATGTTGATTGTATATGTGATTTAACTCATTGATGGCCTACCCCAAAGTTGGGTTGTGGTAGAGCTTTGGTTGCTGAGAGGACTTGAAATACAGATGTTCTTCCAAAAGGGAAAGATATTTTTCCAAATTCAGCCACAGCTGTTGGTCTTAAAGTAGGAATCAAACTGGAGATCTCCTTTGTCTTATTCTTTGTAGGACACCAGATTGCAATGGTTTGGGGTTTTTCTGGTTTGAAAATGCATGAATAGGACCAGATCCCATAGGATCAACCAGGTTGGAAAAGACCTTTAAGCTCATCCAGTCCAACCATCCCCAGCACTGTCAATGCCACCACTAACCCATGGCACTGAGGGTCTCACCTCCATGATGCGTGAACACTTGCAGGGATGGTAACTCCAGCCCTGCCCTGGGCAGCCTGTTCCAATGCTGAGCACCCTTTCAGCAGTGCTCAGTGACCATTTGATAGACACTGACTGAGCAGAAGTGACCTAAATTTAAATTAAAGCATCAAAAATGTCATGTTTATGCCAGGCACAGTTGTTTTATCCCAAGAAGTGCTTGGAAGTCCCATCTTTGGCTCTTGCGCTTTAACGATCTAGATCTTATATTTTGATGTCTTAAATATACAAGGCAGCCATGGTGCTGGGTGGGCAGAGTGTGACTGTGCCCCTGCAGCGCTCCTGGTGTTACCAGGGTAGTTGCTTCCTTCTTTCAGGAAGAGCGGGGCTGGTGAGAAATCCAGTTTTATGGCTGTTGAGGTACTGCAAGTCTGTTTAACATCACAGGCAGCGGCAGGACATGCAGGGGAGGTTTGCCTCCCACATCCGGGAGTGGGAGATTGTCACAGCATAATTCACATTGGAAGAGACATTTGGACATCATGGAATGCAGCTCCTGCTCCAAGCAGGTCCATTTAGGTCCAGGTCATGTCCCCAGGGTCACCTGGAGATGAGTGCTGCCTTGGGATGGTTTTCCTGCAGAGGTGTGAGTGGCATTCCCCAAACTGTTCCTTTGTGCCTGGGGTCTTATTTTTGCTCTGCACAGCCTGATTTAGTTTAACATGGTCTTGAGCCTTGGGAAGAAGTGTCTGGGGTTACGTCAGAGGCTGCAGCTTCCTGCTTTCAAGTACAAGGAGCTGATACTTGAACAGGCAAAGGGAAAGGGAGACAGGGTTGACACTTTCCAGGAGGTCCCAGGGCATGAAGTGAGCTCCAAGCTTGGCTGATGTGGAAACAGCAGTCGCAAAGCAGCATTTCCTTCCGACAGAGAAGGGAAGGAGGGGAGGGTAAACATCAACAGCTGGATGCTCAACCGGGCAGTTCCAGGTCTCAGAGGCATTGATGTACGAAGGAGCATCCCTGGTGTGTTGTGCTGCTCCAGTTTCTCCCAGCCCTTCCTTTCAGCCAAGGTACCCCCTTGCCTTGCAGCTTCCTGCCTCTCCTGAGCCAAATGTGCAGACGTGACCGTGAATCCCACCCGGGATGGTTTTTACACTCACTGGCTGGTATTTCCTCCCTGCGCCTTCTCCCCCTGCACAGCCCCTTCACAAAGAACCGAATCAGCATCTCTTGTGACCTTGACCTCCAACTTCCCCTCCTCCCAAAACGTGCAGCATCTGGCAGGCATGTGAGGCTGGTGAGGCTGCAGTGATAGTGCCTGGGCTTTGGCTCCATTGTCCAATCATCTTTTTGGGATGTGTTTGTAGCCCTGGAGTGGTGCCTGGATGGTGGTGGGGAGACCCTGCCTCTAAAAGGAGTCCCTTAAAAGAGACCTAGAGAAGGGAGGTGGCCTCTGCATCCAGTGGTAGGGCTTGTTGGATGTATTGTAAGTTATCAAGGGTTGGACTCTCTGCACAAGGAGTGATCCAGGACAACTCCAACCTAGGAAGAGTGAGCCAGAGCACTTGGCTCCTCTATATGCCAGGCTCCCAACCCAAGGAGATCCAGAGTTCTTCTTTAGAAGCCATTTCAAAGGGGAAAACAGCTAGTTGTGGTTAATCCCTTCCTGATGCCTCCAGCAGCTGTGATGTTGTGTGGTCTCACCTTCAAAACCAAGCACAAAGACACCCAGATACTTGTTCCCTTGCCATGGCTGCTCCTCTCCTGCCAATGCAGGTAGAAAGTGAAGAGGTTCCCCCTCTGCCGTGGACGGCTCTGGGGTGCTGGAGATGATTGCTTCACCCACAGGAGGTCCCTGAGACGCTTCCCATGGATGGTGCGGCACAAGGGGCAGCTCTGAGCCCTGGTGGTGATGGTGCTTTGGGTGGAGAGAGGTAGGATCATGGCAATTGCTGTGAGCTGGAGGGGCCTCCTGCGACTGTTCCTCGCCCAGAACCACTCTCAATGTCTCTGCAGGGAAAGGTGAAGCATCCCTCTCTAGGATGGTTCACTGCAGATGTGATTTCCTACATCGTGCATCTCCGGGGCCAACTTGTGAGCGTGTTTGCTTCTGTCAGGGAGGAGGTCTTGGGGCTGGACAGGAGAGAGCAGAGACCATCATGAGCACTGCTATGGGGCTTGAAGACCAACGTGGTTGTAGTGCTGTAGGGAGATGGAAGCTTTCATCAGGGCTGGGACTTGGTGGGTGGACAATGGCTTTCTCCTCAGGGTGGAGATGGGCCAAATCTGGTTTTGTGGATGGAATAAGAAACTCCTGGCTTAAAAAAGGGGGTGAAGTTTTGGAATAGTCACCTCTGAACCTTTGTATTCAACTTTCTGTGCTTGGTCCATAGGCAGCCAGGATTTCCAAGCTCTTCTTTATAGCTTGAGGCTCAGGAAGTTTAATTAAAGAGAGATTCAGAGCTGTTAATGAGTCCAGCAGCTGAAGCATTCAGTCTTGGTCTGCATCAGCAAGTAGTGTGCTCTACCAAAGGCAGACCTACAGAGCAGCAGGTCCAAGGCCTCTGTGTCTACTCCATACGGGCTCTGTGGGTTTTACCTTGGATTTTCAGGCCACAGGATATTCTCCATGTTGAAGAACAATAAATATCCTCTGCACTACTTCTTCTGGCTCAGCATCACCAGAAAGGCATCAGTTTGGCGGTCCAAGACTGCTCTGCAGTGTAACTAACGCACAGTGAGTGGGGATGGTTGGGGCGTTCATCCTGAGATGCCTTCCTGAGCCTAATTATAACAACTTGTGTGGGGTGTATTAATTTATTTATTATTTTCCTTCTTTATTTTCCCCCTCCAGAAGCAGTTTACAGAAGCACATTGTGAACCCATGTTCACATGGGAATATATGGCGCTGCTGTGCTGCAGCTTGGTAGAACATAGTTTAACACTGTCCTGCTAGAAGGGAGACTGAGATGAGCTCTTAGGCAGAAACTCCTCCCTGTGAGGGTGCTGAGGCGCTGGCACAGGGTGCCCAGAGAAGCTGTGGCTGCCCCATCCCTGGCAGTGTTGAAGGCCAGGTTGGACACAGGGGCTTGGAGCAACCTGCTCTAGTGGAAGGCATCCCAGCCCATGGCAGGGGTTGGAGCTGGATGAGCTTTAAGGTCCCTTCAACCCAAACCATTCCGTGGTGATTCTATGATTCTATCCCAAGGACGCCCTTTTCAGCCCTTCTCTCTGATGGAGTTAGGAAGCATGGAGGTCCCCATTCCACACTTGCATCTTTGAAGAGGTGCAAGGATGACAGAGCTGATTTTCAAGCAATCTTTCATAATACCCTCCAAGATTTGCTCCTGCCTGTGAGGCTTACAGAAGGAGATGCCCTGGCCTTGGGCTCCTCCGTGTGTGTGCTGATGACTCCTGGTGTGGCAGCAGACATGCTCTGCCTTTCAGGCTCTGTGCTTGTGAACTGTGTTTGCAGCACATGAATGTATCCCCAAAGCAATGGAACAATTCCTTCTCTTGGAGGTGCTGTCCTGGCTGGTGATGGCCTTGGGGAGCCCCATCCCTTTTCTGAGACTCCCCGAGCTCTTCCCCTGGTTCTTTGCCCCCTGCAAGATGCAAGGAAATGAACCCTGCTCCTTTTCACAGCACACAGTTGCCTTTTTCCCAACTTTAATCTCCCTGAATGTGTTTTTGTTTCATTTTTTATATTCCTTTCAGGCTTTTATTGGAATTCCCTCAGGGCCCAGGCCAACTGGGTAGAGGATGCTGATTGGAAACAGAATAGGACTGGAAGCAACTGAGATAAATGGTCTGATAAAACAGCCGGAGCCTGGTTGATGTGCAGAGTCAGTGTGGGACTGTCCTTGCCCCTTTTTTCCTGCTTGGAGAGGGCTTCAGCCAAGCAGGAACCAGCCCTCTCCAATTGCTCCTCTATTTCTTCTTTTTTCCTCTCTTTCTTAGCACCAGCGTACAAACATCGCTGCAGTGTGTGTGGGTTAGTGCAGGTTAAGCCCTGGCTCACACACAGCCCAAAGAAGGTCCCTTGCTTTGATGGCATTGTGCATGGCAAGGTCTTGCTACATCATTTTGCACCCTGTCTCTATAGGAGAGTTGCCTGCCAAGAAGAGGGATGGGCATCAAGCTCTCCCTCAGCAAAAAGGTGCGTGTTGCTTCATGAATGAGTCATCTTTCTTCTTATCTCAAACCTGAAAGTGGGTTAAGCATGTAGGAGAGAAGGTGTCTTAATTTGAAGCCTGTAACATCAACAGTTGCCATATCAAAGACAGCTCAAAGCGTGGTGCAATGATCAGGAGATTGCGACATCTCCGGCTGACGTTTGCTGGTGTGTTCGAAGCAATGGCCTGGATTTGCTGCTTTTGTAGCCCCTTCTGTGGGCAAACAAAGCTGCTTCCATAGCTCCTCAAGGACCTGTACGCTCCAGCCAAGGTTTCTGGTTAACTCCTTCAACAGTTTACTGCTAAACACCATGGTATGGGGCTCCCTTTGTTAATGGACTGCAGTGGACTTGGTGTAGCCTGAAGCTGAGCTGTGATTAGAGAGGTGTCACTCGGTCACTTGGTGCATGGGATGAGAAAGGAGGTGGATGGAGCTGGTGAACCTGAGTCTTTAAATTGGGAAGTGGGAGTGGAATTCAAGCCCATCAAAACAGTTGTTTTTCCTGTGTTTTACAAAGAAAGTTCTTGGTTGGTTGTTTTTTTTTTGGGGGGGGGGGGTTGCGTGGGGGCTGTTGTGGCATCTCAGGGATTTAAAAACTTAGTTACGTTTTCAGTTTCAGAACTGCTTTCTGTATTTCAGTTACCTGAAGCTAACTTGTGATGAATTAAAGACAATAAGCACGAGGTGACTTCTCCTCAGACAGACCTAAACCGCTCATTTCTGGCCTGACTCAAAATGACCCACTTTTCCTTCTTTTTATTTTTACTTAAACATGGAGAAAGTTTTCTATTTGACACTGATTTCTTCCCACCAATTTCATTTAACCCTGAGACCTCCCCCACATCCCAAATCCAGCATTTCCCCCATGTCATCTGTTGATGGAAGCAGTGCCTCTCTAACGGATGTGTTTTCCCCCACTCAAAGACAGCGGGAGGAATGAAGAGCACATTTAATTTTACAGCCCTGCTGTTAAAACAAGACTCACCAACCCCATGTCTGAGGCTCTTCCCAAACTGACACCCTGATCTGAGCCTGGGCTGTGCAGAGGCAGCATGAATGGGTGAGCCTGTGTGACCTCAGCCTTCTTCAGCTGTACTTGTGATGAATGCTAAAGGCTCAAAACTGGGGTTTGGTGGGAAAAGAGAGATTATCCTCTGGGTTTTTCTGCATAGATAACTCTGTTTTTCTCCCTGGGAAGTTCTCTAGGTTAGTAAAGAGAGAGAAAGGGAAACTTAATTTGAGCTGGGAAATGATTATTAGAGGGTAGGACGCTCCAGTGCAGCATTAGAAGATGAAGGGGTCAATGTGAGCCAGTCTTTGGACGAGGTGCTTTTTACAGGGAGAAAGAGGATTTTGAGCCTTGGGGAGCAAACTGGGGTGGAGATCTCCACATCCCGCTATTCCATAAAGGCCGACTGGTGTAGAGGTTGACCCATGCTCATGTGCTGAGCGTGTCCTCCTGGGGACCTCGTCCTCAAATAGAGTTGCAGGAGGCTTCTCACTCCCAGTGGAGGATCCATACCCATCCTCACCCAGGCTTGCTGCTTGCAGAGCCTCCTCCTCCCGGGATCTGGCCATGGTGAGGCAGGGGTGGGATGTGAGTCAGCCTTGGGATGTGAGGGAGCCATTGTGGATGAATGAGATGAATGTCTGCTGAGGGAGCTCTGAGAGGATCAGCCCCTCCTGGGGTGGAGAAAGAGAACAACATAGTGGGGTTTGGGGTTTGACACCTTCTCTCTACATGAAGGAAATCTTGGTTTATCTTTATTTACCCAGAGCCTTCTGAGCTGCTGCTCAACCATTCCATAAGGTCAGCCTGACGCAGGAGGCTTTGCTGAAATAAGACTTCAGAAGAAAAAGAGCTCTTTTTGCTTGGAGGATCTCAGGGTCTTTGTCCCTGCAGATGGCCCCGATGCCTGGGACAGCAGCAGCTCATGGCATTGAACACCTTACCATGACATTGAATGCTCACAGCATCCAAAGGTACTTTGGGTGTAAAGATACCAGTGGAAGGGAGACATAGGAGGCAAAAAGCTCTGTGAAACACTGAACCCAAAGAACTTGGAGGAGCATTCAGGAGTTGAGCAAAGGCAGAAACCACAATAATTCGATTGTGCAGGAAAATTGGCAGCCACGAGTGTAGAATGAATCACAAATGTGCACATGTTTTGCCCGAGGTGAAAATCAGGGCACTTTTTGGCTGTGAAATATCAGCTTGTTACTGGGAAACACTCCTTTATAATGTGTTTTTCTTTATTCTCAAGAGCTGTGCTAAAGGGAGCATGGAGGGAAGGTCAGAACTACAGCTCCTGCTCTGCCCCAGGCTGTGCTGCTGCTGCTGCATGAGGTTCTCATGCTTCTTTCTCTTGCTCATCCCTGCTCTGTTTCTGCAGGTCCCTGGAGGCAGGTTGTGTGTCGTAGCTGGATACAACCTCTAGAACCTTGGTCCTGATCAAATGAGTTTAAACACCAGATCAGGGCCTGGGCACTGACCTTCACCATAGCATTTCTAAAAGGGAAGGCAGCAGAAATAGATCCCTGCAAAGCTCTTGTCTGCAGTGAAAACTTTCCCCTTAATTAAGTGCACTCGGTCTAATTTTGGTTTGGCCGTTAGTCATAGGCTGAGTAACAGGAGCTGGTAGAGCAAAAGCACAGTGGCAAAGCTCGGTTCAGGCAGGTCCATCTCCCACATATCGTGGGCTCATAGAGCAGCGTCTGTGTCCCTTCTCCCTTGCATGGAACCATGTCAGGAAAGGCCAGTATCTCCAAAGTGATGAACTGCAGCATGAAGTGGCTGTATGTTAGATCAATCATGCACTGACCTGTGGCCATTCTTTAAAGGGGAAAATTGTCCTTGCTGAATGAAGGTGATGCACAGAGGTAAGAGGTTTTCCAGATGCTTGCGCAATAGGGAATCTCCTGTAGTAGACCCCATACTGTTGAGGGAAAGCAGATAGGAGTTAACTTTTCCTTGCCAGCATTTTGATACCTGGAGTCTCCAACTGGCTCCCATGAATAATGGATCCATGGGATCCATGAACAAGCATCCCCGTACCCCATTGCTGTGGGCAGCAGAACTGTCTGGGCCCCTGGCTCTCTGCCTGCTGTGCTTGGCAGAGCAGTGGAGCATGTCCCTGACAGCCTTGTGTCCAGCCCCTTGTCCCCTGTGTGTCCCTTGCCTTTTGCCATCAAACTTTCTTCCCTGAGTGCCAGCTTCTCTCCAAAGCCAGCCCTTTGAGACAAGCGGTGCTGGTGTGCATCCAGCTTCATGGATGGAGCTGCTGTGCATGCCCTGGACTTTCAGGATCATTGGTCAGCCAGGGGTGATGTTTTGAGGTTTTCTCTGCAGAATGGTGTGCTGTAAAGAGCTTTACATCTGAAAGCAGATGCCAGTCAGCATCCTGCCCCACAAGGGGTTTGTGGATGGGGCATGATCTGCCATCTCAAACCCAGTGTGCACTGCAAAGGAGTGTGTTGCAGTCTGTGCAGTTTGTTTCTCCAGCCTCTTGACACCCTGAGTTTGTGAACTTGTATGAATCCAAATGGATGTGGATGTGAATTTGACAGCTCTGTGCATGTGTACACACAAGATGGAGCTGGAGGGCACGAGGCCAAGGGCACAGTCAATTCTGGGTAGGATCTTTGCCCATTCTCTTGCAGGGATGCGATAACAAAGGTGTCTCTTAGGGGTGACCTGAGCCAGACCTTCACAGTTGCATGATATGATTTCTCCCTGAGTGAAGTCATCGGCTCTTATCAAGCCTGGAAAATGAAGCTATCTGAATCCCTCCCACAGACAATTAGTCTGGGCTACTGCGGGGAGGTTGATAAGCCACATTTGTCATGAATACACTGAGAGCCAGCATAGGAAGAGGGTTGTGATTGCTAGGGCTTGATGTTAGGAGCAGAGCAGGCACCTCTGCAAAGGGGCTCTGAGCACACAAAGGGAGAAAGCTTTGGAAAGATGCTGTCTGGTTATCAGTGGATGGGTGTTTCCCTTTTACTGGCACCTCTAGCTCTGCAGCAGAGTTTCAGAGGGGAAAATCAGGCAGGGTAGGGAAAACACATACTGATACTTTGGCTGCAGTGAAGAAAACAGTAATCGGTTTGGTCAGTGCAAGGACTGAGTTGTGGGACTGAAAAGCTGCAGTGTCTATTGCTTTAGCTGTAAGAGATCCCTGCTCGGCACACAAGGTCTTGAGGGAGCACAGAGAATGGCACAGGGAAGACAGGCAAGTGCTTCCAGGGCAAGCTAATTCTCCAGTCATTCCCTTGGCTGGGATTTAAGCATGTGCACCCTATTTGCCTCATACATGTATTCTCGCAGCCTCCCAACATTAGCTCTGCTTTGTTTCTTCCACCAGCACAAAAGGAAAGAAATATTTATCCAGGGTCATGGGAACATGGAAATGCAAGCCTGGGGAGATCCGCTTGAACAGAGCAGGTTGTGGTCTGGTGGAAGGGACAGGGGATTGGGTCTGGATGAGCTTTAAAGTCCCTTCCAACACAAACCAATTATGATTCTATGAAGCAGCATCCACTTGGATGCTTAAGGAAATATATTGTGTTCAGTTGCAGCTCTTCCTGGGGATCTCAGTCACCAAGGACATCTGTGTACAGCTGAGGACAGCAAAAAGGCTCCCGTATGGATATTGTGTGAATGCTCAGCTCTACCTCCAGCTCTAACAGCCACCAGAAATGAAGCTGCACTTGTGGGTACCAATGTGTGACCCAGCGAGGCAGCGCTGTACAGAATATCCCTTGGGTCTGAAAGCACAAAGGAACTTTCACTGCTTTCCAGCTGATACTTCCGTGCGGGGTTTTGATGCTTTGATTGTAACTTGGAGAACGGGAGTAGCGTAGATCCTGAGCCAAACGTGTGCTTGTTCATAGAGTGACAGATGGCTCCTGGCACACAATCAGACCCTTTCTGGTTGCCTTTCACCAGCAACTAACATCTGGGCTTATTGCCTTAGGTCTGGCTTGCCTTGCACAATGTCAGTGGTATCACGTTTAAGCTTTGGTTTTCCAGGTCTGGATGATGTTACATGTACAGCTAGACTAAACCAGAGGAACCAATCCATCACTAGTGAGGGAGTTTAGAGGAAGGCTCTGGTTTTGGGGAGCACCGAGCTCTTATTTGCTGAAATGAGAGGAATTCCCAGGATAGGCTTCCTGGACGTGTTTGGATTTTTCTCAGACTGTAATCTCTCCCAGATGTGTATGTCTGCAGCAGAAGATACTGATCCCAAAGCTCCTCTTGTCAATCGAGACACTTTCAACGTTGCCACAATAATAGCTCAGGCTGAGCCTCTGCCAGACTTGAGAATAATTGCTCTAAAAGAATGGGAGTTGGAGCTGGAGAAATGTTTGTGAAGATCAGTTGTAATGAGAAGAAGGAAACAAAGTCTTCCAACATGAGATATTTCCTATCAAACTGCTGCATCATTCCCAAACTCTGAAATTACTTTTCCTTCTGTAAGAAGTCTTTCTGCCTTATCTCTACCTCTTCACTGCACTTTCGTAGCTTCTGGTGTAGATTTTGTGCCTCTCACTTGCCTTTTTGTGAAGAACAGAATCATAGAATGGTTTGGGCTGGAAAGGACCTTAAGATCATCAAGTTCCAACCCCTAAGAAAGTGTAGTTGGGAAGTGAATGGCAGGAAAGGCCCTTTTCCTCTCCTCACCTGCAAGCATCTGCTGCTGGAGCCGGGGATGGGAGCTGCAGGGACTTCCTTGTGCTCTTGACCTTGAAGTCCATCACATCCAGACAAGCCTTGGCCATGGAAGCTGGGAGTGGTTTGTGCACAGTGATGTGCGATGCTCTTCATCAGCACAAGAGGATGCTGTGAGTCAGGGGTGCAACCTTTGGCTGTGCAAGTGCCCCATCTCTGGCAGTGTTCAAGGACAGGTTGGACAGAGCCTTGGGCTACATGGTCAAGTGTGGTGTCCCTGCCCATGGCAGGGGGTTGGAACTGGATGATCTTGAGGTCCTTTCCAACCCAAACCATTCTGAGATTCTACAATTGCTTTTCTCTGGTGACTTTGTATTTACGTGTCTGTATTCCAGCCCAACAAAACAAAACAACAGAGAGGGAGGATCTTGGAAAGCTGGAGCTGGAAACATGCCCCTGGAGTGTGACCATTTATAGAATTTGCTCTTAATTTACTTGGACAATGGAGCAACAATGAGAAGCTCATTTACTAGTGACAGTGAGTGCCAATGGTTTGGGACTTGTCCCCACTCAAGTGTCACACAACTTTTACTAGTGTGTTTTGTAGCTGCTCATAAATGAAACCCACAGAACACGCTGTGTAGGCATTGTGGAGCAATACAAACCTAGTTCATGCTGATTTACTGTAATTCAGTAATGAAGTTGAATTACCGTGAAGTGGACCTGGACAGATTGAAGAGTGACTGTGCATGGTTTTGCACAGGTTTAAATCCATTTAAAAACACCCCTCTAACTAAACCTGTTAAGCCCTAAATACAGATAAAATATCAGTTCTGCTGTGTTAGGGTTGAATAAAGTGAAGGATTAAACTCAACCTAAAAGATTTGGAGCGTTCAAGGCCAGGCTGGATGAGGCCTAGAGCAGCCTGCTCCAGTGGAAGGTGTCCCTGCTCATGGCAGGGGGATGGAACTGGTTGAGCTTTAAGGTCCCTTCCAACCCAGACCATTCTGATTCATTTGCTGTCAATGGTCCAGTAGGGAACAGGACATGTATACACAGAGCAGAGAAAGAAGGAACTGGGAAGGATCCTTGGAGAACAGGGGGTAGGAGACACAACTGGGTGTGAGTGAGACCTGGGAGTGGAGAGCGAGCAAGGCTGGGGTGAAGCATAGCATCCCAGAGCACTTTCCTAGAGATCAGGAGCCCTGTGCTGGTGTTAACTCCCTTGGTTGCTCGTGAAGGAGATGGTTGATGAGCTCTGCAGGGCCTCTCAGTACATGCCTTAGGAAGGTTAGAAGTGGCTTGTAACAAACCAACCCAAGTGAGACCACTAAATCCTGCAGATCACCCAGCCCTTGTGAGCTTCCTTCCCAGCCCTTCCCAGCACCTCCTTCAAATGGGTTTTTGGACTTGTCAGGATATTAATTTGTTCTATGTTTGCAAAGCAAACACACATATTTCCTTGTCCCTACGAAGGCAGAAAACGCTCTTTCAGTTAATGGGACAAGATTGCCATGCTGCCTCATGATTTGCTTTGGGATTTGCAAAGGGAAGACCTGGTAAGGGTGATGAAGCTGAAGCCTGAAATGCGCATCAAGCCTGCTTCCCCACTCCTGTGGTCACCCTGGTTTCACCATCTCCACTGTGGGTTTAGCTACTCTCAAACCGTTGACTTCCTTCCTCCCATTGCTCATCTCCCCAAAGGCATCTCACAGACTCTCTTCTTCTTCCACTTGTCCTACTTTCCCTGTAGCCAGTGTATCCTTATTCGGGATCAACCTTGACTTCCGCAGCCCTTTCTCCTTCCCAGGCTTTGTCCCCAGAAGCCCCATCCCAGCAGAGCCCCCTTGCTGGGCCCATACAAAGGAGCAGCAGCATGCATGCAGACCTGTGTATGGAGCCTGAAAAGAAGCCCGTGTTCCCATTTTTCCTGTCCAAACAATGCTCCCAGCTGGCTCTTTCATCTGAAAAGGTTTCTCTTCCCTGAAATTCTCTGTCCTCTCTGTGGGTGGGTGGTTGCATTCATTTCTCTGCTAATAGGTACCATGTTCTCTGTGAGAAATGTGCTTTTGCTTTTTCTTCCTGCTTTGGCTCCATCCCCTTCAGCTTGCAGCTTGCTGGGTCAAACCCAAATTCTCTCTGCTCTCCGGAGCAGGGAGGAGAAGGTTGAAATCCTGTTGCATAACCCCCTGTATTCATCTTAAACCTTGCCTTGTGTTTCTTGTGGTGTTGTCCTCAACACGAAGTTGTTCAGTAACAAGGGAAATGGGAACAATAGAGAATGGACGTGGCCCAGGAGGGGACATGGATGGCTGCTGTGGACATTATTTACTTTACAATTCAGGGATAGAAAGAGAAGCAGGAAGAGCTGCTGGAGGGCTGATGACCAGCGAACAACATGGAGAAGAGAGGGCTCCAGGGAGACCTTATTGCAGCCTTTCAATCCCTAAAGAAGCCAACAAGAAACCTGGAGAGGGGCTTTTGAAAAGTGCCTGAAAGGACAGGACAAGGGGAATGACTTTAACCTGCCAGAGAGGAGTCTGAGATGAGCTCTTAGGCAGAAGCTGTTCCCTGTAAGGGTGCTGAGGCGCTGGCACAGGGTGCCCAGAGAAGCTGT
>JASSUY010027686.1:0-19954 GCA_032466535.1 Forpus xanthops | reverse complement strand
CGAGACCGGGGCAGCCCCGTAGGCGGCCCGGAGCCGGGAGCGGGCCCAGCGGATGGGGGCCCGGGGAGAGCGGCGGGACGAGGCCTGCTCGGGGAGGGAGGTGAAGAGGGGGCTGGGCCCCTGCGGCCCCGAGTGTCCCCGTGTCCCCCGGCGCGGGAAGGGGACGGGGTTGATGGGAGAGGAACCCTCCCTCCGCCATCGTCCGGGACCCCGCAGCTGCTGCGTGCATGGCCTCCACCCGCTGCCCAATCCCGCTGCCCCATCCCGCTGTGCCATCCTGCGGTCCCCATCCCACTGTCCCCATCCCTCTGCCCTCATCCCGCTGCCCCACATCCCACTGTTCCATCCTGCTGTCCCCATCCCGCTGTCCCATCCCGCTGTTCCATCCTGCTGTCCCCATCCCGCTGCCCTCATCCCACTGTTCCATCCTGCTGTCCCCATCCCGCTGCCCTCATCCCACTGTTCCATCCTGCTGTACCAATCCCACTGTCCTCATCCCGCTGCCCTCATCCCACTGCACCATCCCACTGTTCCATCCTGCTGTCCCCATCCCGCTGTCCATCCCACTATTACATCCTGCTGTTCTATCCTGTGCCATATCCCGCTGCTCTCATCCCATTGTCCCATCCTGCTGTTCCATCCTGCTGTCCCCATCCCGCTGTCTCCATCCTTCTGTCCCCATCCTGCTCTTCCATCCTGTTGTCCCCATCCCTCTGTCCTCATCTCACTGCCACATCCCACTGTCCCCATCCCACTGTTCCATCCTGCTGTCCTCATCCCCCTGTCTCGTCCCCCTGTTCCATCCTGTTCCCCATCCCTCTGTCCCCATCCCACTACCCCCATCCCGCTGCCCTCATACTGCTGTCCCATCCCACTGTCCCCATCCTGTTGTTCCATCCCTCTGTCCCCATCCCGCCGCCCCAAACCTGCTGTCCCCAGCCTGCTTTCCCCTAATCTGGTCCCTCATCCCCCTTCCTGCTCCTCCATCCTGCTCTGCTCCCATCCTTCTGCTCCTCAAACTGCTCTCATCCCACTGTCCCCTATTCCACTCCCCCCCAACCTGCTGCCCCCTGTCCTAATGCCCAGATCCTGCTGCCCCCCCCAGACACTCCCCCATCCTGCTCCCCAATCCTGCTCTGCCATTCAACGGCCTCCCAAATCATTCCCCACAACTTGCTCCCCCAACCCGCTGCCCCACAACCTGCTCCCCTGTAATTCACTCCCTCTTCGTCTGTTTCCCTCAACCCATTACTTCTGATCCACCTCCACAATCTTCTTCCCCATAACCCGCTCCCCCCGTTTCCCCCCCCATCCCTGCTGCCCCAACTTTCTACCCCCCTCAAGTCTGCTGACCCCAACCCTCTGCACCCCAGGACCTCAAGGGCCAGTACTGGACTGATGATGACTCCGATGGGGACAATGAGTCCGAGGAGTTCCTCTATGGCGTCCAGGTAGGCACCACGCGCGCTGGACCCAATGGGTGATGGTGGGGGCTCAGGACTCCCCAGCCTGAGCCTGCTTCTGAGCACGGGGCTGACACTGCTGTGGTGTTCTCTGCTGTAGGGGACCTGTGCCGCCGACCTGTACCGTCACCCGCAGCTGGATGCCGACATTGAGGCTGTGAAGGAGATCTACAGCGAGAATGCCGTGGCCGTCAGGTGGGTGCACCACTGCCTGCACCCAGATATGCACCATCCAGGCACCCAGCAGTGACATCCCGGGGTGTCTGGCCATAGCATCCCTGGGCACCCAGCAGCGCCATCCTCAGGCACCCAGTGGTGCCATCCCCAGGATGTCTGGTCGTGGCATCTCCTGGGCACCCGGCTGTGCTGTCCCTGAAGCACCCAGACATGGCGTTCCTCAAGCACCGACTGTGCCATTTCCATGGTGCCCATTGTGGCACCCCTGAGACACTTGGCCGTGGCATCCCCAGGCACTTGGCTGTGGCATCTTGGGGCACCCAGCTGTGCCATCACTGGGGCACCCATCTGCAGTCTGGGTGCTCTCCCATTGCCATCCTTGTCTCATGGGTGCACGCACTTGATTCACGAGGAGCTACATGTGCTCATCACCTCCCAACAAGCCTGCCCGCCCTGGCACAGTGGGCACTGTGCCATCTTGTCACCTCACCACAGGGCTCTGTGTCTTCACAGGGAGTACGGGACCATCGACGACGTGGACATCGACCTCCACGTGAACATCAGCTTCCTCGATGTGAGTCCCGGGGTGTCCTTGGTACCGTGGGCATGGCGATGGTGGGGACACACACCTGAAGGGGACGACAGATTTCCTTCCCCACCGGGGGGTCCTCAGGGCTGTGCCAAATGGCAGCTCTCCCTTGGCAGGAGGAGGTGGCGACGGCGTGGAAGGTGCTGCGGACGGAGCCCATCGTCCTCCGCCTGCGCTTCTCCCTCTCCCAATACCTCGATGGCCCTGGTGAGTGGGGCCAGGCAGGACACAGTGTCCACATGTCTCTCAGGATGGGCAGAGCAGCAACACTATTTGTGCTCCTGTCTCCCTGCAGAACCATCCATCGAGGTTTTCCAGCCATCCAACAAGGAGGGCTTCGGGCTGGGTCTGCAGCTGAAGAAGTAAGGACCAAAACACAGTGGGCACCCAAGGGTGGTGGGTGGGTGGTCCACAGAAGCACCATTTTGGCCCCAAACCAGCCACGTGTCCCTGTGCCAGTGCTACACAGCTCAAACTATGGGAATGGGGAAGAGGAGGAGCTGGGTGGCATGAGTCACTCAAGCACTAGGCTCATGTGGCACTGACACATCCATGGGTACTGGCACCCTGCGTGGATGCCCGTGCCACCTCTCTGCCAGGATCCTGGGCATGTTCACATCGCAGCAATGGAAACATCTCAGCAATGATTTCCTGAAGACCCAGCAAGAGAAGCGGCACAGTTGGTTCAAGACAAGTGGCACCATCAAGAAGTTCCGTGCTGGCCTCAGCATCTTCTCCCCCATCCCTAAGTAAGACCCTGATGGTGTCATCAAGGGATCAGTCCTCCATCCCCTCACGCTGGGTGGCCAGGACTGTGCCTCAGTTTCCCCACTCATCCCTTGGATGCTGTTGCTCCCTACCAGAGCCTGAGGAGGGGGTGGTGGCTCCCCAAAACCAGCCAAAGGCTGAATTTGGTGTCTGAGCTCAGGGGGATGCTGTGCCCGCAGGTCTCCCAGCTTCCCCGTCATCCAAGACTCGGTGCTGAAGGGCAAACTGGGCATCCCTGAGGCTCGTGTCAACCGCCTGATGAACCGCTCCGTGTCCTGTATGGTGAAGAACCCCAAGGTGGAGGTTTTCGGCTACCCCCCCCCCAGCACCCAGGCAGGTGTCGCCCCCTTCAACATCCTGGTGGGTGTCTCCCCGCCTCGGGGTTTGCTTTCCTCTCCTTTCCCTTCCCGGATTCCCCTTGGCTGGCCTGGGGCAGTGGTGGGACCCCCTTGGTTTGGAGGGAGCTTTTACAGGGTTTCTCCCCTGTGCCTTCTGCTCAGCACCCATGAGTGCTTGTGGGTCAGCTGGGATGCCAGCTGTGGGTCCTGTGGGGTTTTACCCCCTCTTGGTGCAGTGCCCCTGGTGTGGTTGTGTCCCCAGGAGGGTGTTGGTACGCTGGGGTTCCAGGGGGGCTGCTGGTGCCGCGCGGAAGTCGGGGTGCGTTGGGGAAAGGGGATAACGCAGCAGGCTCTGCTCCGGCTCTGGTGCAGGTCGGCAGCCACTGCAAGAACATCCCAACTCTGGAGTACGGCTTCCTCGTCCAGGTGAGGTCCTGCAGCCCAGAGCATCCTCCCCACTAACCTATGTTGTGCTGAGCTCCATCCTGCTTCACAGAGTATCCTTCCCACTGTCTCACATCTCACTCATCCCAGTCCCTCTGCCTGGAGCATCCTTCCCACTGCCCCACATCTCACTCATCCCAGTCCCTCTGCCTGGAGCATCCTTCCCACTGCTCCACATCTCACTCATCCCAGTCCCTCTACCTGGAGCATCCTTCCCACTGTCCCACATCCCACTCATCCCGATCCCTTTGCCTGGGGCATCCTCCCAGGCGCAGTGGCCACCATGTGCCTGACTCCTGGCATTGTCAGATCATGAAGTACGCGGAGCAGCGGATCCCGACGCTCAATGAGTACTGCGTGGTGTGCGATGAGCAGCACGTCTTCCAGAATGGCTCCATGCTCAAGGTGCGGTGATGGGGAGCAGCCCCGCATGGACTGTCACCCCATGTCACCATCCCCACCCCTGCCCATGGCCCTTGTGCCCCCGCAGCCGGCAGTGTGCACCCGGGAGCTCTGCGTCTTCTCCTTCTACACCCTGGGCGTCATGTCCGGTGCAGCAGAGGAGGTGGCCACGGGCGCCGAGGTAGGCTGTGTGTGGGGTGACCACGCTGTCACCTTGGGGAGCTGTCCCCTCACCGCACGCTCTGTCCCCAAGGTGGTGGACCTGCTGGTGGCCATGTGCCGCGCTGCCTTGGAGTCCCCTCGCAAGAGCATCATCTTCGAGCCTTACCCTTCTGTGGTGGACCCCAACGACCCCAAAACACTTGCCTTCAACCCCAAGGTAAGCACTAGGGGGGGCAATGCTCCCCCATGCCGGGGGTGATGGGGCAGGGGGAGCCCCGAGGAGCCCTCTGATTGCCACCTCTCTCCTGATCGATGCGTAGAAGAAGAACTACGAGCGACTGCAGAAGGCCCTGGACAGCGTGATGTCCATCCGGGAGATGACCCAGGTATATCAGCGTGACCCCATTAGAGACTCCCCTGGTGTGGGACCCTTCACCAGGAATGGCTTATTGGTGCTGATCTCCATTTGCCCCTGGTTGCATTGGTGCTGTGGGACCCACCTGCACTCCCTCTTGCCTCTGCCAGGGTTCCTACCTGGAGATCAAGAAGCAGATGGACAAGCTGGACCCTCTGGCACATCCCCTCCTGCAGTGGTAAGGTCAATGGTGCTGTGGCTCCATTCCACTGCCCCACATCACCCACCACTGCCCCATGTCCCATGGGATAGGGGACATGCTGAGGAGCAGCTGAGCATCCCCATCATGACCCCCTCGGCCCCTTTCTTATGATCCACAAACCTCAGGGTAGGTTCAGGTCCCAGGGGAGTGTGGGACCACCCTGTCTGACCTTCTTCCTTCTCTTCCTCCTCCTCTTCCCAAGGATAATCTCCAGCAACAGATCCCACATTGTCAAGTTGCCTCTCAGCAGGGTAAGGGGCCTGGCTGGGCTCCAGGGGGGCTGCGGGATGGACAGTGGAATGTGGAGTATGGGATATGGGATGTGGGATTTGGGATGTGGAGTGTAGGATATGGGTTGCAGGATGTGGGATATGGGGTGTGGGATGGAAGGTATGTGAGGTGGGACATAGGATGTGGGATGTAGGATATGGGTTGTGGGACATAGGATATGGGATGCAGGATGAAGGATATAGAATGCAGAACAAAGTATGGGGTGTAGGGCATAGGATGAAGACATAGGGTGTGGGATGTGGGAGGGAGATGCAGGGTGCAGGCTATCAGATGCAGTGTGTTGGCTATGGGATGTGCGATGCAGGATGCAGGCTATAGGATGCAGCGTGTTGGCTATGGGATGTGCGACGCAGGATGCGGGGTTAGGGATGTAGGGATGTGGGTGTCTGATGTATATGGGAGGTCTGGGATGCAGGATGCAACCTTTGGGATGGGCCCTGCCTGCTGTTTGCTGTGTGAAGCAGGATATGGGATATGGGATGGAGGATATTTGTTGTGGGCTGTGGGATGGGGGACAAGAGCCAGGGGGGACGCCACTGACCCTCCCAGCAAGCTCTGGGTGACCAAGGCAGGGCTGGGGCAGCCCAGTGCCAGGCTGCCGTGCATGATCTCTGCCTGTCTGTGTCTGTGCATCCTCTGTCCCCACCGGCACCGCCGTTGCTCTTCCTTTTCCCCTGGTAGCAGCTGAAGTTCATGCATACCTCGCACCAGTTCCTCCTGCTCAGCAGCCCCCCAGCCAAGGAAGCACGGTTCCGCACCGCCAAGAAGCTCTATGGCAGCACCTTCGCTTTCCAGTGAGTTGCCGAGGGGGGAGCCCCCCAGGTGGATGCTGTGGGGTGCGATGCTATGGGTGCTGTGGGGCTGACCTGGGGCTGCTTTTCCCAGCGGCTCTCACATTGAGAACTGGCATTCCATCCTCCGCAACGGGCTGGTCAACGCTTCCTACACCAAACTGCAGGTAACACTCCCAGGGCCAGACCCGCTGCCCAGGGCAGGCAGGGAGGGAGGGAGGGAGGGATGTGGCAGGAAGGGATGCAGCAGAGAGGGATGCAGGCAGGGAGGGATGCAGGCATGTGGAATGCTGCCTGCAGAGGCCGGACTGCCTCCACCCCTGTGCCTGAGCTGTCGGGTGACCCCGTGGTGCTCACCCTGGTGTTTCCCTGCAAGCTGCATGGAGCAGCCTATGGGAAGGGCATCTATCTGAGCCCCATCTCCAGTATTTCCTTTGGATATTCAGGTAAGAGGCTGGCTGTGCTGCCCAGTCCCATCTGTGCTCCAGTCCCCACTCCCTGCATGGGCCCCGGGGATGTTCAGCACTGTGCTGTCTGGAGCAGGCAGCATCCTGCATCCTTCCCACCTGCACCAGCCACTTCCCAGCCATGCTGGGGCTTTCCCATGTGCTGGGGAATTAAACCCCAACATTTTCCAGGCTCTAAAAGCTGCTGCTCTGATTGCTGGGGGTTCCCAGAGCTTGGCGGCAGAGCAGGAGCACGTGGTGTGGCTGTCCCTGTCTGTGGCATGTGTCCCCATGTCAACCCAGGGTGCTGCCTGCCTGGCAGTGATGGGAGCCTCACTTCTCCACAGGGATGGGGAAAGGGCAGCACCGGATGCCTTCGAAGGACGAGCTGGTGCAGCGGTACAACCGGATGAACACCATCCCCCAGGTGACGGGCCAGGGGACACCGCGAGAGGATGGGGACAGGGATATGGCACCTGTGGGTGCTGGGAATGGGGACACGACACCCATGGGTGCTGGGTATGGGGTGAGCTGAGCCCAGCGGGGCAGTGACACCAGCTGCTCTACCCACAGACACGCTCCATCCAGTCCCGCTTCCTCCAGAGCCGCAACCTGAACTGCATTGCGCTGTGTGAAGGTGCAGTATACAGTGTGGGAGGCAGGATGGGGGTACAGGCAGTACCCACACCCCTGGCTGGGTGG
Organism: Forpus xanthops; assembly: GCA_032466535.1. Taxonomy (NCBI): domain Eukaryota; kingdom Metazoa; phylum Chordata; class Aves; order Psittaciformes; family Psittacidae; genus Forpus; species Forpus xanthops. The sequence goes on along the minus strand of JASSUY010027686.1, from coordinate 12,764 downwards.
AGGAGGGAGGGAGGGCCTCAGCAGGGAGCTCTGCCCCATCCCTTTGCTGACAGCCCCTTCCTTTGCAGTCATCACCTCCAAGGACCTGCAGAAACACGGCAACATCTGGGTCTGCCCCGTCTCGGACCACGTCTGCACCCGCTTCTTCTTTGTGTGAGTGCTGGGCTGTGCCCCCCTCACGACACCCACGGGACACCCATGGGAGACCCCTCACTGCCCCGCTTCTCCCCTTCCAGGTACGAAGATGGCCAAGTTGGAGATGCCAATATCAATACTCAGGACCCCAAAATCCAGAAGGAGATCATGCGTGTGATTGGGACTCAGGTGTACACAAACTGAACGGTGTGACCCCTCTGGGACTGCCCGGCACTGGGTGAAGCCCCTGGGCTGGGGAACGACGAGCGGGTTTCAAGGCTGAGATAGGGCTGACACCGGCAGCTCCCCCTGTACATAGCGTCCAGCATCCAGCGAGCACCAGGCAGGTTTAGTGGCCCCTTGTCCCCTCCCCGTCCTGTCCCCCAGCATCCCCAACCCTATGGCAGAGAGGAGAAGGAGCTGCAGGGGCTGGCCTGGCCGGTGGCCGCCCCTCCTGGCGCTGGCAGCAACAGGGGTTTTACAATGAGAAACTGGCGCAAAAAACCAACCATGAACCAACAAACCAAACCCAAAAACAGAAGAGAAAAAAGGAATCTGTGTCCCTGGAAAGTATTTAAATAGGCTGGGGGGGGGGGAAGGATGGGATTGCGGGGAAGGGACAGGATCGTGGAGAGACAATGGGATTGTAGGGAATTGATGGGGTTTTGGGAGAGAGTTGGGGCTTCGGGGTGGGAATCATGCTGCCCTTGCACCAGGGGTTGTGCTGTGGAGCAGCGACCATGCCACAAAGGGCCTGTGCCTCCGGGATGGGCCCACACCAGGACATGGGACCATGAGGGTGGCAGAGGTTCCCCTTGGGCTGGGAGCAGTTCCAACGGGATCATCCTGGGAGCACTGTGGGGTCTGAGGGGGTAACAAACCCCGGAGCAGCCCCTCCTGCGCTGCGGCGTTGGGTCCAACCGGGACTGGTGAGGGGGGCAGGAACCAACCTCAGGAACCTCCTGGTTCAGGTGCAGGCACTGCCTGAGACCAAACGCGTTGTCCCACTGCAGGGGGCACTTGGTGCCACCTCCACAGTGTCCCCTGCCCCTGGGGGGTGACAGAGGGACTCCAGTGTCCGTCCGTCACCGCTCCCTGGCCCCAAAGGACGCCCAAACCCCCTCACCACCCACTCCATTGCTGTTTTGCTGTGGTTTGTGGGGCTTGGGGTTTTTTACCCCTTAAATAAACAAATGAAGCCACTTTCACACGAAGGGCCATCCCACGGGCCATGGATCCTCCAGAAGTTCCCCCATCACTTGGAAAGAACAGCAAAACCATGGGGATTCCTCTGGAAAATGGGAATTCCTGGGAAAAAGCAAAGAAGCCCACACTCCTCTCCCGGCTCCACCAAATTCCCAGGGCATGCTTTGCCCCAGCTGGTGCTTTCACAGGGGGATTTGGGTGGTGGGACCCGGCGACAACTGCTCCAAAGAACCAGCCCAGTTGCCGACTTTGACAAAATAAGTTTATTTCACTTCACTTCGTTTCTGCCGAAACCTCACATTTTTCTCTTTTTTGTTGTTTTGTTTTTGGCTGGAAAAAAACCTGAAACCCCCCCAAACCCCCCCAACCCCCCCCGAAGCCACCAAGAACCGCAGCGCTTCGTCCTCTCCCGCAGGTGACCAAGGGGTCCGACCAGCTCCGCTCCCTGCGGGAGCCACCGCAGCCCCCAAACCCTCCCCATCCCACCCCTCCCCTCCCAGCCACGAGCATCCCGAGCCCTGGAGCCCCAGGATGAGCCCCCGGAGCTGAGCCCTCCGGGAACACCCGCAGCACATCCCACCCAAGGTGTTTGTAACCCCTCAATGTCTATGTTCTGTTTTGTTTTATTCCCCCCCCCCCCACTTTGTTTCCTGTGTTTTTTTTTTTTTCTGTGTGTTTTGTTTTAATTTTTTTTAAATTAATTTATTTATAGATATATTTAAAAAAAGCAATAGTCCTTTGGTCCCTAAACTCTAAGGAATGATATGACTCTGAAACAAGTAATCCTATGTCCCTGTGCCAGTGACAAGCAGGGGAAGCGCGTGTCCCGCTGCCCCGCTCCGTGGGATATATATATATATATACTTATTTATATATATATTCTATAAGTCCAACATACTTTGATCCTTTTCTTTTCTCCTTCCCCTGACATGGGGAAAAAGCAAATCTTGCCCTTTTCGTTCTTCCTTTTCCAACCAAGCATCCTCCAGGTGAAGCGCCCGAGGCTGGTCCCGTCCCACCGGCTTTGGTTTAAGAATCCATTTGGAGCCTCTTTTCCTCATTTCTCCTGGGAAATCGGTAGCAGCAAATGAGTGCTTTAGAAACCACCAGCCACAAAGTGGATCCTGGCTGCCCTCCGCCCATCTCCCGGCAAGGGAGGCTTTGAGTCCCGGCACGCGGCCGGCGGCGAACCTCAGCACCGGAGCCGCGTTGCTCTCCTCCTTCCTCGTCCTCCTCACTCGTGTTCCCGTTCAGTAACAAACAAGACCAGTTTGGGGTAAAAGTAATCAAAAAAGGAAAGAAAAGCTACGACCAGAATGGCTCTCTTCTTCGCTGCTCCTCCATCTCCTCCTCCTCTGCCTCCTCCGGGGTGTGTTGCAAAGAAAGAGAGTTACGGGTTTGGATACTGCACTTGGGGAAGGGGAAAGTCGTCAGACACCCCGGGACACCCAACCTGTAAAACAGCAACAGAGCCTCAGTCTGTGCCCGGGCATGGAGAGGAGGGATGGGGACAGCGACACAAACCCCACTCGAACACACGCGCAGCCAATCCCGGGTGCAGGGACCCACGAGGACACAGTGAGAGGGAACACAGCACGAACGGAGCCCCACCGCCAGGTCCCCTGGGGCATACCAGGCCCCAGTCCCCCTCACCTCTCCGCAGGGCCAGGCTGAGCAGGGGTCAGTAGGGTCTGTTGGCATCTTTCGGCCGCTTTAGCTGGACTTTTAGCCTCTTCATGCCGATCTGGAAGCCGTTCATAGCCTGAATGGCTGCCTGAGCGCTCGTTGGATTGTCAAAACTGACAAAACCTGGGGGCGAAGGACAAGTTTGTCACCAAAACCATCCAAGGTTGACACTTAACCGAGGTGATGAAATCCTGCAGGCAGTCCCAGCTTGGGTAATGCTGGGGGAGGAGATAGTGGGGTAGCAGCACAGCCCCAGATGGCAGGGCACTGGGCTGATGGCATCTTTGGGGACACGAAGGTCTGCAGGGACATGGAGGTGACAGATTCTGTGGGGACACCAACAAAAAGGAGTCCACAGGAACACTGGAGTGGTCCTCAGGGATACCAAGGTGATGGGGCCTGTGGGGTCATTGGAACAACAGGGTCTATCAGTGACAGGGACTGCAGGACACCAAGGTGAGCAGGTCTGTGGGGACACCAGGACAAGAAGTGTGGGCTTGTGGGACGCCCAGGTGACGGGGCCTCCAAATACATTGGGCTGACATGGTGTATAGGGAGGGACACCAGGGTGGCAGATCTGCAGGCCAGAGCAGGCTGATGGCAGCGGTGATGCTTGGCCCCATGAGCAGAGCAGACGTGGCAGCAGCACGCGGTGACCAGCCCTCCCTGGCAGGAGGGGGCACTGGGCTGAGGACATGGGACGGTAGGAGGGCAAGTCCTGTCCTGGGACAGTGTGGGACATGAAGATGCCCTGTGGCCCCAGGACAGACACACTGCCCCAGCCACCATGCACCCATGGTCAGTCAGTGCTGCCTGAGTCAGACTTTGAGCTGGGACGTTGGGGACAGACAGATCCCAGAGCTGGAATTCATGGAGAGACGGATGCCTGGGCTGGGACATCAGGGAGAGATGGATCTTCAAGCTGGGACACTGGGGAGAGTGGGACCCCTGAGCTGGGGATGCTGGGGCGAGCCAGATCCCCAAGTTGGGACATCAGTGAGAGCTGGACCTCCAAGCTGGAGCCCAGGAGCTGTGATGTTAGAGAGCTGGACCTCTGATCTGGGATGTTAACCCAGACCCCTGAGCTGGAAACTGGGAAGAGCTGGACCTCTGTGCTGGGACATCAAGGAGAGCCACACACCGGGACTTACCAAAGCATTTACTCTGGTTGGTGGCACGGTCTACAAAGACTTTGGCAGAGATGACATTGCCGAAAGGCAAAAACATCTGTGTGAGCTCTGCATCCCCGAACTCCTGGGGCAGGTGATAAATGAACAGGTTACAGCCCTCGGGACCTGGTGACACACAAAGGACAGGCACACATCAGGCACGGGGCACCGGGGGGGCAGGAACCACCAGCCCCACGGGGGGTGCTCCCCACAACTCCTCACCTTCCCGCTGCTGCTGCGGGATGATGGGCGCCTGCTGAGGGAAGGCCTGGCTGATGGGTGCGTAAGCGGTGGGATACGCTGCTGCAAGAGAGAATCGTGGAGATGAGGCCCCGGCGTCCCCCCAGCCCTGGGCAGGGCCGGGGACAGGGGTGTCCCCCACTGCCACCCTCGATGGAGGTGCCTCTGCTGCGCCGGGGTCGTGGCTCTGCCCTTCCCACCCCACCCTGGCCTCCCGGCATGGCAGGGATACAGGAATGGCTCTCTCAGGAGGGACAGTGGTGGCAGCAGTAACATGGCCTCAAGGTGGAGCAAAGCCTGCACTTTTGGTTGGAAAAACCCAACAATTCAGGGTCCAAACTTGCTGGTAGCACTCCTAAAGACACGGCTGCCGGACACAACGTACTTCCATGGGATGCTTTGGCCCCCTTCCTTCTGCAGCCTGACAGCAGATTCAGCCACACGATGGACATCCAAGGATCTCTGATATCTTGGTGCCTCCATGGCTGTCACCAGCAGCAGGGTCAGGCACGGAGCCAGCTCTCCATCACCACCCAAACCTCTCCCCCTCTCCTGGTACCGCTGCCAGCTCTGCCCCATGGCCATTAAACCTCACTTTCCTCCACCCAAACCCTGCACGGAGGGCTCTGCTGGGAGCACATCTGTGTTGCTGGGAATTAGGGGATGGAATTCTGCACCAGCATCACCCCCTTGCTGCCCCAGACCTCCTGCTGGGGTACGGCACCCGGTGCTCACTGCATTAATCTGTGCCCAAGCAGACCACACCAATCCTGTGGTTCAGCTCCAAGGTGATGCCTGCCCCCCAAAAATAAGGGTGATGAGTAAATGAGGGGAGAGAGGGAAGAAAGCAAAGCAAAGCTTGAGACCTGCATAGTGCTGCATGCCTGCATAGGCTTGCTGGAGGGGATCTGCCACCGTGGGGCTTTGAGCTGGGAAGAGAAAAGGAGAAGGGAGAGAGACTCAGCAAGAGGAGCCCACAGACGAACAGATTCCACGGGAGAAGGCTCCGGGCCGAGCACGGCCGCGGGGGGGCAGAGCTGCTCCTGCCGCTCCATAGGAGCTGAGACGAGAGGCAGCGATGCCCCGGGAGGAAGGGTTCCGGTGGGACGGGCCACAGCCGGGGCTCATCCCGCTCATCCGGGGGGAGCAGCACAGCGGGAGCCGAGCGGCTGCCGGGGGTTACCTGGGTAGGGGTGGATGCCGTTGGTGTAGATGGTCTCCGAGGCGGGCTGCCCGTTGGTCTGCGGTGGCAGCGGGCTGAAGCCATTGACACCGATCGGTGTGGCGATGCTGGGCACCGGTGCTGTGCTGATGCCGGGGGGAGTGCTCGTACCTGCGGCAAGGAGCGGTCAGCGACGCTCCATGGGGGCGCTGGGGGGGACGGGGGGCACATGGGGAGGCTGTACCTGAAGAGGGGGTGAGGGGAGCGGCCACCAGCCCACTGACGTTGAAGGCGGCCATCTGCTGCATCTGGGCGGCCGCGATGGCAGCCATGGGGTTGAGGCAGGTTCCCTGCGCGGCAGCCATCAGGGCTGCCTGCTGCTGCATGATCTTAAGGGAAGAAAGGGGGGGAAAGGGGAAAGCAAGCGAGAGGCAGAGAGAAGGGGCAGCAGGGAGAATAAATCAGCATCTCCCTCTTTGCACCTCACATGAGGGATGGATGCCACCCCCTGCTGGACCCGGGGACAGGTGACACTAGAAAAGGTGATACATGGGACCGCTGCCCCCTCCATCCTCACCCGAGGTGGTGAAACCCTCTGTGGTGCCCATAAATGTGGATGCACCAGCCCTGACGGGCATCTGCATTCACTGGCACCGATACAATCCCATGCAGGCTTTTGCAGGCACAGCCACCACCACCCACAGGACTCTCCAAAACCCCCAGGTCCTGGCCAGCCCCAGCTCCTACCGCTTGCGTGTAGGCCCCGTAGGCGCCGAACTGGATGGTCATGGGGTTGAAGATGCCCAGCTGCCCCGCCATCTGATGCATCCGTCGCAGGGTCCTCTCCTTGTCCGTGTCCGCAAACTTCACCACCAGGCTGGAGGAGGCGCCCTGGGATGGGGGGAAGAGGAGGCTGAGGGCAGGATCGCGGCGATGCTCCTGGGATGTGTCCCTGCTTCAGGAGGGACCCGCCAGCTCGCAGTGGCTGCAGCATCCTCAGCCCTCGGGATGCTGCCGCCTTGGCAGCAGCGACCAGCAATCGATGCGAGGTTTAATTATAGCCCGTGTTTCTCCCAGCAGCTCCCTGACCTCCGTTCCTTTTTCCCCTCCTCATTCACAGTTTTGACCTTCGGCGTTAATTAAACAGCCGCTTTCTGCAGCAGGGAGGGAATCAGCCCTGAGCACCATCCCCAGTGCCCGGGCAAGGATGAACCTTGGGGTGATCTGGCCAACAAACCGCTGGTCTGTAGGATTTTGATCCAATTAGACAGAGGATCAAATGAGCTGGTGATTGGATTATGCAGGCAGTACAGGGTCGAACGGGGCAGGGTGAGAGCTTGCACTTACCGGCATGGTTTGGCTGCCGTGCAGGCTGTTGATGGCAGCCTGTGCCTCAGCGTGGCTGCCATACTTCACAAAGGCACAACCTAAAGGCAGAGAGGGGACACGGGAGAGGCTGGACTTGGGAGCTGCAGAAGCTGGAGCTGCCTGCTCACCCCATCGTGCTCACCCCACTGCCCACCTTTGCTGGCTCCATCGGGCCCTCGCAGGATGGTGCACTCCTCAATTTGGCCGAAGGGCTCAAAGAGGCGTCGGACGTCGTCCTCGCTCTGCTGCTTCCCCAGCATGCCCACAAAGAGCTTCCTGTCTTCTAAAAGCAAAACCCAGCCCGTCGGGATGCAGGAAGCGCCGGGGAAGGGAGTGCCACCAATCCAGCAGCCACGGAGCGGGGTTTATCACCTCCATCCTACACACAACTCCGGGTGGGAAAACCTCCCAGACAGGGAAACTGCTGAGGGGTGACGCTGGGAAGAGCTGCGGAGGGCCGGGAGCTGGGGCTTTTCCCAGCTCCCCCGGCACCGCTGTGGCTGGGAAACAAAGAGAGCCACAAACCAGCAGCGACTGCCTTCCTATCGACTGGCAGAAGAGCCCACAGCTGCGGGCCGTGCCCAGGGGACATAAATAACACAGCCACGAGGGGAGGGAGAGTAAATAATGAGAAGTTCACGATTATTAGCAGCATCCGTCTCGCGCGGCCGCGCGCTCCCGCCGCACGCTAATGGCATTTGACAAAGAGAATAAGGTGCCCTGTCAGGAGCCTGGCCAGCAAATAAATAAATAATGGCAGGAGACAATTAATGCTCCGTCCGTTGAGGAACCGGGAGAATCAGCTCAGGGAATAGGGCTCGTGGGCCGGCTATTAAACATAAAGCATCTCCCAGCCAGGGTGGTTGTGGGGAGCGTTGCTGCCCAGGCAAGGGGGCCGGAGCTGGGCACCCAAACTGGCCCATCCATCTTTAATCCTCCACCAATTACACTCAGTAAGTGGGCAATTTATCTGCCAGGTCCCTCTGGGATGTGCTGGGACCAGCTCGTGGTGTGTTTAATAGCATGGTTTCAATAAGGGGACATTTATCCCAGCTGTCCCGCCCAGGGCCAGCGGCCCCATGCAAGTATCCCGATGTTCCCAGCACTTGGCACCAGTAACGCTGGGGGGTTTGATCCAATTCCTGCAGGTTTGTACAGATAATCGACACAGCCTGAGAGCAGCACAGCCCCATGGAGAGCCTGGGGGAGGGAGGTGGCAGCGTCTGTTTGAGAGGGGCTCAGGCCATGTGTGGCTGCACCCCAGCCCTGCAGGGTCCCCACAGTCAGCTGCAGGGGGGGAATTGGGCTGTTTGATAGGCAAAGGGGCTGTCAGATGTCGGGATGCTCCTGGTATGACATCAGGATGTTCCTGGCATGACATCAGGATGTTCCCAGCATGACATCACGATGTTCCCGGCATGACATCAAGATGCTTTCTCCAGGTGGTCAGGCAAGAAGAGCCGAGATCACATTCGTTTGGATGCCACCAGCAAAGGCAGCTCCTTTGGGGGTTTCTCTGCAAACAAACCTCCCTACGCCAGCCCTCACAATACCACCATGTCCCCTGTCACCCCCGGGTGGCCTTGCAGCCCCTGTCCACACTGGGCAGCTAGGGAAGGGGGGACCTACCTCCTCGGCCCTCGCTGTCGGCCGGCTTCACCTGGATGGGGCGGTTCATCTGCAACACACAAGTGGGAGTGAGCGGTCAGTGGTGGTGCCATGCCCCCCTCCCCAACCCTTTCCATGGGGAAAGACAGGATTTGGCCCCAGCCTGGCAGAGGGAGCAGGGAAGGGACCTGCAAGAACAGAGCCAGGGCTCGTGGGCTCGGTGCGTGCCAGGGGCACAGGGTGATGCTGCGGCCCTGGGGATGGGCACCCGAGGATGGGCACCCGGTGCCGCAGGCGCCCGCGGGCTGCTGGTGCCAGCCTTGGCCGCCTGCCTGCTTTCCTCGACTGCAAAGGACTGCAGAGGCAGCAGCAGCACCCGGCCAGCCTGGCAGCACCACCACCAGCGCACCCCTGTGCCTCATTCCCACCCAATTCCGGCCTCCTACCGTGCGTCACTGCCGTGTGGACCCGCGAGTGTGACATGCGTGTGCAGCAGGACACGCCAGGCACACCCCTGGCCCGCTGCCCCGCGGAGCCATTTCTCCTCCTCTCTCCCCCTCTTTTAGCTGAAAAACGCTACAATTACGGCCGTTTCTATGGCAACAAGCGTGCTTCCCCCGCGATGCTGCAGAGCCAGAGCCATGTGCTTGATGGGGTCGTCACGGCAACAGCAGGATGTCACGCATGATGGGGCGGGTGTGTGTGCACACGTACATGGCTTGAGCACGCACGCAAGTGGGTACCCCCATCCTGGGGTCCCCCTGTGCACCCATGGAGGGGGCAAGAAATGTAGGGGTTGGGTGAGGGCAGCACCAGGGCCACCCTCCCATCGCAGGGTGAGGAAGAGGATGGATAAGGAAGAGGAGGAGGGAGGTTTCCACAGCAACTGTCTCATCTCCAGGGAAACGCAGGGAGAAATGTCAGCACAGAGCCAGCGATGGTCCAGGGAGGGGACTGAGTCCCCAGGAGCCACTGAGGGACATGGGGCCACCCGGCTGCCCTCGCATCACCTATCCTCCAGGCATTCACCCCATCCCCTGCAACGGGACTCACCCCAAAGCCAGGAGGCTGTGACAGCAGAAGCAGCATCCCCCTGTCCCCATGCCCCTGCTGCAGCTAGGAGGATGGAACCCCAATTTTGGGTGGGGGGACCTGCCTCCATCCACCGACCCACCAGTCCCATTTCCCAGGGCATGGCCTCCAATGGAATATATTTCCAGGCCTGCTGCTATGTGCTTCATGCAATAAAGGCAGTGAGGATGATTTAGAATAACATTTAGGGAGCTGCAGAGTGTCATTTTGATGTGTCTCCCGTCTCCGCGCACCGGTTATTAAACTGTATTGATTCGCCAGGAGCGGCTGATGTTTATAAATGTCAGACCTCAGGGACCAGCTCACCTTCCCCAGGGCCCTGCACCGCATCGGGACAAACAGCCTCGGTCCGGAGACACCCCTGAAAAAGGGGTTTGGTACCCACGGCATCACTCCATCCCCACCCAGGGTGCTCAGTGCCCCCAGCGCCAGCTCCCATGGCACAGGCAGATGATGTGGACACTCAGATCCCCACTGGGCACAGGGGGATGGTGTCCACCTCTTCATCTCTCCCCACAGCACCCTTGCACCCACACAGGCATCCATCACTGCCCAACAGGCCTCCATCCTACTCCTAGCACTAAAACAACCACCCAGCCACCTCCCCCTGCTCCTGACACCCATCCGTCCATCCCCTGACACCCACCCATCCACCCCCTGACACACAACCATCCATCCATCCATCCATCCATCCATCCACCCATCCATCCATCCCTCCCTCCCTCCAATCACCATCCACCCATAATCACCCATCCACTCATCTTCCCCCAAGATTCACCCATTCATCCCCCAACACCCATCAGCACAACACCCATCTACCACCATAGCAGCCACCCACACCCCTAACACCCATCCATCCATCCATCCATCCACCCCTGTAACACCCTCACACCTGCCCATTCATCCCCATCTCTCCACCACCCACCTTTCCACCCCACAGCACTCACACATCCAATCCCCAGTGCTCACTCATTTTCCCCCATCCTCACACACCCCAGGGGCATGCTGGGTCATCAGAGACCCTGTCTGTGGTGTCCCAGCAGCCACCAGCACCCATGGGTGCCCCACAGATCCCCAGCTATGGCACCCCATGACCACACCACCATAGTGCAACAGCCAAGGGGTCACCATCAGTTGCTGAACCACTTCCTGACTGCTCAGGCACTGTCACTGTCCCCCACCCAAATTTGAAGCCCCCCAGTCGCCTTGGCATGGGGTAGAGCTCCTTCCTCGAGGTCACCCTCCTCCTTGCAACCAATGGCTGGTGGACCTGTCAGGCCACTGTGCATCCACATGAGCCGAGATGGAGGTGATGGGTGATGCTGGAGCAGAGAGTGCCTGTGGGAGGCTGGTGTCTGCATCACCCTGAGGGCCCCCAGGCAGCCAACACCCACTGCAGGGAGACAGGCACTTCGGTACAAGCAGCCTCCCACCACAGGAACAGCCTGCCATCATGGGAACACCCTGCCAGAGTCCTGGGGGTGCACTCACAGCGAGGGAGCACAGCTGGGCTGGGGACAGTCACACCACTGCACAACCCTGTGCAGGCGCACAACCATCCCAACACACCTCTATGCACAACCACACACCCCCTACAGCCACACTCCCACTCCTGCACACCGCTGAGCACAACCGCAGCGCCACATACGGCACATGCAACCTCCACACACACCCACCCACAGTGGCACGCTTGCCTCAGCACCCCCTGCATAACAGTACAAGCGCACATTGCACCCACACAGCCCCACACACAGTGTACACCAGTCCTAGCACCACTGTTCACCCATGTGCAGCCGCACACCCGCCCCAAACCAGCCCTGTGTACACCCACACACAACACCCCTACATCGCACACCCCAAGTCCTCATGAGCACCCGCATCCCCACCTAACACCCACAGCGCCCTCCCTGCAGCTGTGGATCCTGCACAACCACAGACACACACCCCCGTGCCAGGCAGAAACACAACACTCCTTGACTCAGTTTCCCCACTGCAGCAGTGGGACCCACAGCGGGTCCCTGGCAGCGCTGTGAACACCCGGGTACCCACTGCTGGATGCCCCCCTGCAGCACCCACTACCCATCCACATACACCTGAGCTCTGCACACAACATGGGAGCCCAGCAACACCCACATGCACACACGTGCTCCTGCTCACACCCAGCATGCACGCACACACATGTGCACACACCCCCAGCACTGCCACCTCCAGGCCCACGCACACCCACAGCCCATCACCACACGCACAATCGCTGGGTACAAAGACACGCTCAGCATCCCCTGACACACACACACAGAGCCACTGGCACGCTCGCGCACTCACCATCCCTGGGTGCAACCACTCTTGTGCACACCCCGGGGCAAAACCGAGCCCCTGTCAATGCACACACATCCCCCTGCACCACGTGTGGGTGCAACACCCCCCGGAGCACATCCCATTGCACACCTGCAACCACACACACAACACCCAGTGGAAAAATACACCCTTCAGCCAACACACAAACAAGCCCATCCCTGGGTGCAGATAAACCCTCTTCACCAACACAGGCATGTACACACTCCATCCCTGCCCGCAGATACACCCTGCTTACCACCACCCCCACCAAACACCATTCCTGGGTGCAGATACACCCTCCTTGCCAACACCCACACTCACAGAGCATCCCTTCGTGCAGATACACCCCCTTCACCAACACCCCACTGCCAACACCCTCTCCATCCCTGGATGCAGACACATCCACACACACATAACCCTCATCCCTGCACGCAAATACATCCTCGTCACCAACAACCGCCCTGCCAGCACAGGCACCTCATCCCTGGGTGCAGATGCGCCCTGTCACCAACACCCGCACTCACACACCACATCCCCGGGCGCAAATACACTGTCCTGCCCACACCCCATCCCTGGCAGCACATCCACCGCCTTCACCACCACCCCCATCCCCGCCTGCCTGCGAGCACCCGCGGGTGCAGACCCCGGGCCGAGCCCGTCGAGACAAAGGCGGGGCCCTACCTCGATGCAGAGGATCTTGGACCCGGCGGGCACCCACAGCACGGGTGGCCGCGGCCCGGGCGCCGGCACCTGCGGCAGCTGCA
>JASSUY010027685.1:0-33620 GCA_032466535.1 Forpus xanthops | reverse complement strand
GCTTTAACTGCCAGAGGGGAGACTGAGATGAGCTCTTAGGCAGAAGCTGTTCCCTATGAGGGTGCTGAGGCGCTGGCGCAGGGTACCCAGAGAAGCTGTGGCTTCCCCATCACTGGCAGTGCTCAAGGCCAGGTTGGACACAGGGCTTGGAGCACCCTGCTCCAGTTGGAGGTATCCCTGCCTGTGGCAGGGGTTGGAGCTGGAGGAGCTTTAAGGCCCCTTCAACCCAACCCAGTTTGAAATTAAGTACATGCATCCAGAACATTGACTGGTAAAAAAGGTGTGACTAAAATGCCCTGAGATCATCAGTGTCGAGCTGGAAATGCTGGAGTGACAATTAATGGAGAGACCCTTCTTCCCAGTTTCTTGGTTGTGTCAGTGAAGATCAGCACTGGCATAGGCAGAAGAATGGAGTTTGTTGATTGAGTTTAATGCAGCCGCACAGGAAAGTTCCCAATAACTCAGGGAGCACCCAGGACTCATAAATTACAGAGCAGCTCACGTTTATCATACACATCGCTGCTTTTCTTGTAAACTCATCTGCTGTGCTTGCACGAGTAGTTGATTTAACAGCATGTATATTGTTGAACTTGACACATCCAAGAGTATAATCAGGCTTTAGAAATACGAGGCTGTCTCGCTGCCGCTGCACCGCTCCCCGCATGCCACGGTGGTGTGGGACGGGGCCTGGGGTTGCTGCAGGTCACAGGCAGTGTCTGTGTTGTGGGTAATTGCAGAGGAGGTTTGTCGTGACACCAGCATCTGTTTAATGACATGAAATGATGAGAAGTGTAACATGAAAAAGTTAATATTCAAATGGGGGATAACTGTACATCAGTTCTTTAGGGAAAAATGCCAGTGAGTAAGGGGACTTGTTGTGTACCTTTGCCTGGTGTATCCTAGACGAGGTGTGAGGATGGTGCCAGAAGACAGAGACAGCTTGGAAAGGAGAATGAGCAGATCCCTGGTGTCTTACCCTGCTGCTCCAGTTCCCTGTTCTGCAGGGACCAGTTTGGTCTGTAAACACGAACTGTGTGTGGATGCTCTGATTCCTCAGGTGGTGACGAAGGGGTGATGGAAAGACACAATCAGGTTAATGCTTCTGGGGCTGTTATTGGCTGCAGGGCTTTTTGGGTCACCTTTTTTGGATTTTAGGAGGCACTGATGCACTTTCTGCATCTTTATCAACAAAAAAAGGGATAGTTTTGTGTTCTTCAGTATTTCTGCTTTTGACCCCTGGGGTACGGGGAGGTCGGGGGGGTTTCCATCCCTTTACCTCATTTTCACGTTGCGGAACTCTATTCACTTGCAGTGGTCCATGGAAAGAAGTTACCAGTTTGTAATGTGGCACAGTGCATTTTAGTGACAAATGAACTAACAGGCCTTGAGTTGCATTTCTGCTGCAGCCTGACAAAATTAGAGCAGGTGCTGGGGCTCTGTGCTTATTCACTTGCAAGTCCTGAGTGCGAAGCTCATTTCTCCCTTCCCTGGCCGGTCGTGCTGCTGTGGGTGCTGCTTCCTTGACACTGTGTTGCCATTGCCTGTAGAATTTGTCATGGAGGGAAAGAATAAGCTAAACTAGGCGGAGGTGAGCGCATGCACGGGATTTGAGAAGGCTCAGCTTCAACTTGACAGCCACGAGGAATTAAACTGTCCTTCTATTTCTGAAATAAAGGTGTTATTTCAACAGAAAGCCTCTTCCTGTGTGCAGTGAGCTGTTCCTTGCTCTCTGACAAGGGAACCGGTGGGTTTATAGGGCTTGTTGTCTGCAGGTCTCCTGCGGGAGCCACCGTTTCTGCTGTGTGTACATCATGTCTCTCCTCTTCTTTCCAGATGATCATGGGAACAGCAATGGCAGTCATGTAAAAATCTTTTTACCGAAGAAGCTGCTTGAATGTCTCCCAAAATGTTCAAGTTTACCGAAGGAAAGGCACCGCTGGAACACTAACGAGGTAGTTAAATCTCTTCTTTATCCTTGAACCTACCAGCTTGCTTGATGCTTAGGGATTGGTTCTGGAGTGTGCCGCGTCAGTAACAGAATATGAATTCCCTGGCTCTGGAACCTGTTGTGTGAATAACAAAGCCCTAGTACATGTTGCAAGTGAGTTTTAAAGCAACTCGGAGGCAAATGTGGAAGTTGACTGCTAGTATAGTAGGAGTCTAGTGCTCGTGTGTGTGTATGTCACTTGTCTCAGAGTGAAATCTTGTATCTTACTGCTGTGACTCGAAACTGTGTCAGATGCTATAGGTGTTTTGGTAGTGTGTTAAACAAGGTGTAACCTTACTATGCCTAGAGGCTTGTGAGCGGAAAGCTGGTGAATGTGCTTTATCTTGGGAGGTAACCAGCTGACTCCTGTCTGAGAAACCTGGTTAGGGACAGGGGATCTGTGGAATTGGGTGTTGCGTACAGGAATCCCATTACCCTGACTGGTAGTTTGCACATCTCGTGCTAATACACCATGGTTGGGTTCACTGAAGCTAAACCAAAGTATCTAAAATGCAAGTGTATGGTGGGCTGAGGCAGAGCTGAAGAGCAGTCCAGATAGCTCTGTGATCCCTGCACTTGTTCCTGCTGGGCAGCAGGGCTGGAAGTTACACAGCCATGCCCGCAGTGTAGCTGTAGTTTTCAGTAGCACTGTGGGAATCATTTAATAATGGAAGCCATCATCTAATTCCTGTAAAACTCCATGCAGTGTGTGCCTGTTGTGGACCAGCTGTTCTGGTCCCTCTGATGGAGCGTTTGTGACATCTAAACACGTTAACAAAAGCTGTAACTTGTGAGTTTACTGTCCACCAGTGCCAATGTGAGCAGAGTCAGGTATGGATCCATTCGTGTTTGTATTAGCTGAGTGCAGATCAAACATGGCTCACTTCATACGGGTGTTTTCCAAAGCTGGAATCCTTTCACCCCCCCTTTTTCTGTCTGTAAGTTGAAGTCGAGTATCTATTTTTACCATACTAAGTCCTATATTCATTGGGTCTTTGGGGGAGTTGCTGGCGTTGGCTCTTTTGTGTAGATGGTTTTTGTCTTGGGTCATTCAAATTGAAATGCAAATTGTAGAAAATGTGGGTTGCAATTTATTCCGTGATGGCGTTTATACTAATGGGAACAGAGCATGGAGTAAGAGCGATTCCAGCGGCTCCACAAAATGATGTTTTGACAAAGACAGCTGAGGAAGAAAGCTCCCTGCAGAGGTTTGGCAGAGTGATGCTGCTCCTTGTTATTGGAAACGGCTTGTTGGGTTTTAGTCACATTTCTGGAGCATTTCTGTTGTCCTGGTTTAGAGCATTGGGTTTGGGTTTATACACACGGGCTTTCAGCTTCTCTTTCTGAGCAGTGTTTGGGGCCTGCAGCCTCCCAGAGTGTGGAATGTGGCAAAGGAAGTTCATCACGTAGCTGAAAACCTTCATTATTCATAAGCATAATGCAGATGGGAAAGTGTAGGAGCTCGGGAGGTGCATCAGGCCAGAGGAAAGGTCTGGGAGCCTGCCTTCTGCAGGAAGGGCTGGCATTCCAGAGGGGCAGAAAGTGAACGGAGTGGCATGCTGGAGTCAGCTTGTCTCATGCCTTAACTCTAGCTGGGTTGTTTGTTAATAACCCCAAATCACCACTGGCATGGTAAAATCTGAGACCAGTCCCCTCCTGTCCTCCTGGATGTCAGGTTTGTCACAGCCATGGTGTCTGTCCAGAACCCATCACTGCCGTGCCGTGGGACGAGGAGCTGCATCTGTACCTGGGTTGTCTCTGGTGCCACCTCTGCCAGCGTGTGAGGTGTGGGTCACAGCTGCGTTATTTAGAAGGAAGAGCCCTTCTCGTGATGAGAGTTTTGGCTTTGTGAGCTCAGAGAGGAAAAGGCAGAATCTTGTGTTTGGATGAAATCTTGGCAAATCCGTGTTAATTATGGGGGAGGAGGGAGCTTAGCTTACAGATTTATTTCCCTCCCCACCCCCAACCTGAAAGTGTAATTCTGTTCCCTGTTATAAAACTGGGCTTTTTCTGAGGGTATAATTGAATAATAATGTCGGGTTACATTCAGAGTCATTCAGAAGAGAGTCTGTTTTTCAACTGAGTACACAGGTGTTCAGTCTGTGCCGGTGGAGGCACGAGCTGGAAGAAGAGAAAGATGTGTTTTGTGCAGCAGCACTTCCAGAATCGTTGTGCTAATGCAAACCCACTGGCACCGCTTGTGAGGCATCACTGGGGAGGTTTAGTGAAGAGAGGAAGGAAAGAAAACACATGGAGTAACCCATGGATCCGAATGTCTGTGACATTGGTGTCCGCAAGCCTTCAGACAAACCCAAACGTCCCATTTTGCAGGGCTTGTTCCTTCCGTTACCATGGAATGCAGCAACTGACTTATTTCTGAGCACTTCCATCCGCATCATGGATCTGTGCTGCTGTGGATCAGGTAATTGGGATGGAGAAAGTGTCCTCTGAGAGCCGGGGAGGTGGTGGTTGACTTTACACTGAGTAAAATAACGCAGTGAACAGCGAGAGAAATGGAGCATTTCCAAATGCTTAGAACACGTTATCAAGGTGTTTGCTTTCCGTCAGCTTGTGCGGTTTTAACTGATATATTTGATAGAACAAGCTGTCATCTCGTCTTAAATCAAGTTTATAGTAGTTTTATATTTCCTAGAGAAGGAAGCGCTCCTTCTAATGCAGGGTTGTTTTTTTTACATGAGATAAAAATCATAAGTTTAGCCAAGCAATTTAATTACAGATGTACGTTTCCTGAGGTGCCTGTGAAGGGAACGTGTGCTTATTCTTCTTGCTCTGGGGGGAGGACACACGGGGTTTTCATACAGTTCCTCACGTTAGGATAAAGCAGTTCATTGCCAAGGAATTCTGCTGCGCTCTTGGGTGGTGCTTGTCCTTTGCCCTTTTAGAGCTTGTGAATGTGGATCTGCTTTGGATGCAGGAAGTGCATCCTGGGTCTGCTGGGAAGTGACTGGGTTTTCTGGGAGCAGTGGCGGGTGCCGGGGCGCAAGGTGCTGGGGTAACCTTGTTTCCGTACAGCGCTTGCCAGGTGCAGGATTGCAGCTTTGAGCAAAGCTGCCTTTCATTAATGGAGTTGGCAGCCGCAGTCATTAATCATCCTGGTAAACACTTAATGACACGGGACGAGGAAGAAGAAAAAGTTAAACATCGGAAATGGAAAATGCTACCTAGGGCTTTTGTTTCTGACAGGTTCTGTATTTACAGGCCCTCTTGGGCAAAGCCCAGAATTTCCACTGTAGGGAAGCCAAGTTGTAATTGCTTCGTGTGCTGAGGCTTTTCTGGAGGAGTGAGGCAGCAATGCCCCAATTCCATCTGACATCCAGCATCAACCCACTACATATTTTAGGCTTAGCTATTGCTTGGTGCTATGCAAATGATTGCAACTACAAAACTGTACGGAGCGTTATTTACATGGGAAGGGATTCCATGACGATGCTGCGCTGGGCACCTTGAGGCCTTGCAGACTTCTCTGATGTGCTCTCGCAGTTTTCTTTGCTGGCACAATGGTGACATTCTCCTCTTGTGCTTGACATCAAGCTATTTCCTGCCTTTTCTCTGAAGCACAGAGATGATGTTGAATGTTGATGTTGGAGAGTTGCCTGAGGGACTGGACTGGTTTGGGAAGCATTCACCCACGCCAGCAGAGAGTGGGTGCAGGCAATGAGTTGTCTGTCACCTGCTACCCAATGCCCCCTCAGGCCCAGCAGCTCAGTTTCACAGGCAGCTAGTGACAGGTTTGTTCATCAAAGGACCACTCCAGCTAGAGACCAAGCAGTGTGACCTACTGCTATTTCAGTTTGGGTTTTTTAGGTACTTTAAAGTGCCTTTTAGAATCAGCTCCTATGTCTGAAAACTTAACACACCTATTTGTTTTAGGGCTGCCCTGCATGGTGTGGTGTATTGTAACATTTCCCTACATTACCAGTTCATCCCTTACTTCCTGGAGTACTGTAATGTGTGTTCTGAACTCATGGGCCTGAGCAAGCGTGTGGGGCTGGCTGTTGCCATCACCGCAGTCATGGTGAGGAAGTGTCCGGGTTGCAGCATCCCCTCTGCAGCGTGGCAGCAAGATGGCAAAGCTCTGGCAAGCAGCAGCGCTCGCTAGTTTCCTGAGGACTGTAAAGTTACTCAGTGTGTTTTGTTTAATGCTTTCCATTAGGCTGGAGTTAATTCCGATGTGTTTCTCTTAAGCGCGGTTTCCCGAAGGCAGAGGCCGCCGGAGCACTTAGAGCTGGAGCCTCCTCGCGCCTACATCGGCTCAGGGATCTCTGCGGAGCACTGGGAATATTTAACTCTGACTAATTGCCTGCTGCCCTTGTGATCACGGAGTAGAAAATATTATGGTGCTGATGGTGAATACTGTTATTAGAAGGTTGTTGCTCCACTCCTGGCACGCGGGGCTGCTCTTGGGTTTTGCTGAGCTGGGGCTGGGACATGTTAATGTGAGGGTTTGTGAGGGACAAGTGCCTTTCCCACATCCCACCCGGGTTTGTCACGAGCTCGCTGGGTGCTTGCAGCACCAGCTTTGGGTGCTGCGCTTCCCAAAGCGTGTCCATCCTCACGGCTGTGAGATGCGGGGAAACCCACGTTCTGTAGAGGAGGAGAAAAACCTCTGGCAGCGAATTGAGAAGGAAGTAACGCTTACACGTTACTGGGGAGAGCAGAGCTGGGAGTAAGCTGTTAGTACACCTGACTGATGCTGTCTGGCAGGCGCGGGCAGCTCTCCTGCGCCTGGGATGATGAGTTAGGGAAGGAGATGGAAATTCCTCTCTAACAGCAGCACTTCATTATGGGTTTATTTTGTGAAATTAATGAAATTCCGCACTTTACTTAATGCACAAAGCAGGAAATGTGGCACTGGCTTCGGCGCTGCAGCTTCTCAGCCGGGTTTGCATAATTAGTGACTGTTGTGAGCAGGCTCTGTGGTTCCGCACAATGGGAAGGTTGCCCCTCCTGGCAGTTTGAGAGCACTGATACCTGCCATGCTGTTTGTGCTCTCAGACGGGAGATTCCTCACCCTCCCCTTAGGAAACCCCACTTTTTTCCTTCCCTCCTGTCAGTGTTGGGACTGACTCTGTAATTCTGTAATGATAAGTCTGGGAAAAGGGCTGATTTAGCAGTGCTGTGTGGTTCCTGTGACCAGCCTGAATCCTGTCAAGCCCAGCAGACAGATGAAATGCATTGTTTTGGGTGATGTTCTGCTCTCCTGCTTTGGTGGGGTTGGTTGTTGGTTTTTCTGTATCCCAGATAAATTCAACTGAATGAATTACATTAGCTTTTTGTGTGCTCGGTGATAGCTAAGGAATCTTAATTAGTTTTAGTATATTATACAAGCAGGATAAAATGCTGCCAGTATTTGACTCGGGCTGTTTGATATTAGGAGCCTACTGAAATACATCTGAATGTGTTTGATACTTCCTAGCTGTTGGGTTGGAGCCTCGGCCCTTTCTTGAGCTCCCAAAGCTGTATCCTGGTACCAGCTTCATGGTAGTGTACCTGCACATGGAGATGGAGCTGTCTGTGCTGGTGGTTGGGAAATGGCTGTGCTGTTCATGTGCTGAGTGGGTGAGGACACTATTTGGGATCAGGGATAAAACCTCTTGGGGTTATTGCCATGTCAGGCGCCTCTGTGTTCCCCTATGCCAGCGATGGGATTGGCAGCAGCAGTGAGCGTGGGTCCAGGCGCCTGCTCTGTATGAGCAGCTCTGAGCACTTTGTCTGTTGTATATGTAGCACAAGTAAAACACCAGGCATCATGGACTGCTCCAGGAGTGCAGGCGATTATCCTGGTTTGCTTTTCCTACCCAGCATCGTCTGTTGGGGCTCATCCTTCTTAATGGCACACGGTTACTCTGTAGTATCAAAAGAGAGCATGGAATCTGGTGTAGGGGGGAACAGAAGCTGGAGTTCCCAGCAGTGATAACTTCTTCAGACATGAGGGGATCAGCAGAGTGCACCAACTCATTGGTGATTGAGCTGATCATCTCCAGGACACCCCCAGCCGTGGTGGGTACTGCTGCATGGCACGTTTAGTCCTCTGTCTTACCCACTGCTGAGTAAAGCACTCACTGCTGCGTTACACGAGTTGTACTTTGTGCTGCGTTTTACAAGGGAAATGCTACAACAAAGTCAATTTACAAAGTCAGTTTTCGTGTCTGTGAGGGACTGGCATGTATGAACACAAATGAATTGGTCTCTGGTCAGATGAATGGAAACTGAGGGTATTGTGTTTTGTCAGTGGTTGAAATCCCATCATCTTGGTTTCGTGTTCGCTGTTTCCAGGGATGGCTGTTTCGTTTTGAAGAGAAAAAAATGGGATTTAGAGGAAAAAGAAAAACTGGATTTGAAGGAAAAAACGATGCTGATAAAAGCTACGATTTTATGCAGGGCAGAACTGAACAAAAAGGACTCAGTGAAATGGGTTTGTGTTCTGCAAAGGCAGCGGGCGCCGGGGAGCAAGGGTTTCCAAATTGCTTTCCTTCAGAATGAGTTATCTCCAAGCCTGTTGTGTAACCCTTGATTCATGGATCAGCCTTGGCACGCGGGTGAAGTAACAGAGAAAAGCTGGATTTTGGGTTAGGGTCACAAAACCTGGAATGGAGAAATGTTGGGAATAACAGCGGGAACTTAGGTTTGCCTCCAACATGTGGCAGGAACTTCAGCAGGAGGGTTTGGGTGCTGCTGCTGCTGGGGATGCTACAACCACAGAGCTGGCTGTGGTACCCGTATGCTGGGAGTGAGGTGCCATGCAGGCAGGTCCCATCCCTTTCCCTCTGAACACAGGGCTTTGCTGTGCTTGGTGCTGCTTTGCCTTAGGCCGCAGGTTGGGAGGGTGGTTTGTTTCTTGCCTTTGAGCTCAAAGCTGGTTTTGCCAGTTGAGGGATTCCCAGAGCTGAATGCCTTGGCTGGCAGGGAAGAGGCACCAGAGTGAGGAGGGATGTGGTGCCCTTGGTGCTTGTCTCTTCCCAAAGTTATCTGATGTAAATATGACGCGCTCTGCATAAATTTAGGATAGATAATTGACTGCATCTCGCTTGGAAATGGGTACCAAAGGTTGCTTTATAGCTTGTGCGTAATTGAAATTCCAGGAGGAAGGGCCTTTGTCTCGGTAACCACATTTGAATTACTTTTTTATTGTAGCTTTAAACCCGTGCGTTGGGATGGTTGGGGCTGGTGTGCGTGGGGGAGATAGCTGCAGGGGCAGCGAGCAAGGCGAGAGCAGGGAGTGCAGCCGTGGTGTCCTGACCCGAGCAGCGGTCCCCTGCCCCGGTGTGGAGGTGCAAAGCCTTCCCTAGGCAGGTTACAACGCAGAGTAAACCAAGAGAAGGTGCAAGACATCGGGGGGGCTGACGGCGCTGCCGGGGGCTGTGTGTGGTGCGAGAGCGGTGATGTGCTTCCATGGAAGGTTCCAGTTGTACTCACTGAAGCTCCTTTGTTTTGCAGAGATCTTGATGCAGACGCCCTTTTGGATTTCTTTTTAATAATGTGTGACCCTTCACCTTTGATCCCCTGACCTGCATTACTTTGGTAACCATTTCATTTTTTTAATTTCATTTCATTTTGAATTCTTGGTGTGCAAGCTGTAACATTTCATCGTTTGAAACTGTTGCCTTCTGTGACCTCCCCAAGGGTCCCTCTGAGTTTTTCTTTTGGAAGCTCTGTAATGTTGGCTTTTCTTGAATAAAAACCTGTTTCAGTTGTTAAAATAAAGTATGTCATTTCCATTGGCTTTTGTTTCTTTTTAAGTTGAATTGTGTCTATGTTTCCTGTTTATTACCTTGGTTTTAACCTGTGTTCTCCCAGTACTTTTAATTTGATTTGATGTTTCTGTACATCTTTGGTTTTCATTTGCATTTCTCTGCTGTTCTTTTGGTCAGTCAAACATCTGCTGTCCCTCCCCCTGCCCAACCACATCTTGAGAGCTCAGAGAAACAGAGGGAGCAGTTAAGATGCTCTTGTGACTATGGAATACTCTTTACGTGTTCCCTGTCCTGGAGGTAACTTCTCCTAACTCACAGCTTGAAGCGGATAGCCGTTTTAATAAAAGATCAGGCTTTAGACCAACATGAAAATCTCAATTGAAACTCAGTTTACATTTATTTTTACATTAGCACTGAAGCCAAAAGGAACGTTATAGGTACTCTGAGCTGTGCTATAAGCATGAGTGTGCTCAGAGCAGCAGTGTTGTGTGTATGCAGGCTAAAGCCCCCGAGGTTTAGGAGCTGTTTCTTTCCATTATCCTATGGAAGGGGTACCAGCACGTAAGGCAGATTTTGGCCAGATCCTGTTTTTGTCTTGTAAATGAGCACATGAAACCCACGGAGCACAGCCCACTGAAGTACAGATTATTTTCTAAGTGTCTCATTATTTTCTTCTCCAGCATTTAATGCTGAAGTTTTAATTGCACACAGATGAAGCTGCTAAATGAGCACTGAAATGGATTTAGGTCTTCTCTGAGCCTTGTTGATGCTTATAAAACTTTATATCATTCATTAGAGCTACAGATTAAAATGGCAATGAGCTGTCCATGTGCTCCGTGGTGGCTCCATTGACCCTGCTGGCTGCTGTGGCCCGAAGCCTGTCACTGCTCCTGCTGTAGGGCTCTAGGGCTGAGCTCCTGGACACTGCACCAGCATCACCAGGGGCTGCCTCAAGAAAAACATCTTCTACTTTTAGCATCCATGCGTGAGGGAATGGTACTTGCAGCACTGATCTTGGTGCTTTAACAGCATGCTCTCTGTTTTTAGGTTGCCCTTGGTTGTGCTTGCAGAGTCACCTGTTAAATAACGTGGTAGGCAGTGTTCCCAAAGTGCTGATGTACGTGTCGCTCTGACCCAGTGGTTGGGAGCTGACTCGGGCAATCACAGCCTGCATCAGGGCTTGAGGCGTTCAGGTGGTTCTTTCCTTTACCCCTCCTGTTCCAGATTTCAGCTCTACGAGCTTTGCAGGCCTGCAGTCACCAGTTGTGGTGTACAAGGCTGCTGCCCCTACATGGAGTGTGTTTTGGATAGCTGGGGTTTGGCTTTTACTCTGGTTTTAATGCCGCCTGTCAGCCTGAGAGGTACAATCCTTCCGAGTCACCTCGAGCTATTTCTCCACTTCCCATCTGGGTTTTAAACCCCAGTGGAAACTACATACTTACTTTGCCCAGGGCAGCTCCTTGCAGACTGTTTTCCCCTCCCTGTAGCACCCATTTCACAGCAGCAGTCAGATGTGACTTTCAAGGAAAGCAGTTCTCAAACCCCTTTTATTGAGACATCTGGAAGCCGAAGGGAATCTCCCTGCTCTGTGCAGAGGGCTGGTGTCAGCTGCCTCCCACTCCAGCACAGAGCGAGGGGAAAGAGCCTGATGGAGTAAAACTGATGCTGGGAACTGGAGTCTGTAGTGTACCAGGGAGGTTAAAGGATGGCTAGAACTTCTTGTTTCAGGAGATTTGGCACGTCCATCCTGCCTGCTTTCCATAAGGTAAGCGCTCTTAGCGGTGGAAGTAGTTGGCTTTATGTCCTGAGGTGTCGGGGTGCCACAGGCTGATGCATGCTGCCTTTTCCCTCAGCTTTCCAAGTGCTCTGATAGATGCAGATGGTTATTCACAGAGATCAGTGTAATGAGTACAGATTATTTCTGTTCAGCTATTGCCTGGGCTCCCTGGGTACTCGGGCTGCCGAGGAGGGAGGAGGTAAAGCCCTTGGAAAGGGTAACAGGAATTGTTCTGTTTCCTGCATAAACAACAGTAAATATTAGTAAGAAGAGCTGCTTCATTTACATGCAGTAGCATTGCCATTTACCCAAGCATAAAGTCTGCCTTTGGGTGTCTGGTGCAGTAGATAATATCAGCAACAGTTGTCCCTTCTATGGCAAGGGCTGATGGAGCCTCATTCATTTCACTGAGCTTGTTTTTCACTGAACAGGAGCTAAAATGCATGTTTGCTTCAAACACTTAATCAAAGAACTACACAAATGCTGCACAGTGTTGGCAAAGCAAAACATTTGTCTGTTTAAATATTAAGAGAATACTGAGAGATTTGGGCTTGCTTACGAGGTTTTTCTGTTATTCCAAAAGCCAGAATATGGATAACATCCATTCCGGAAGCAAGTCTTGATGTTGAAATGAATGCGGTATCTGCTTCTGCTGGAGGGGTTTCTGTGCTAGCCTTAACATAAGCTAATGGCTGAACTGCAATACTTGGCACCTTTACTAGATTTAGAGCGTTGCATGTCTTGAAGCTCAGATATTGCAGCTGGGGCTGGGTTGTTAATCTGCGTGTGCTGTTCATTTCATAGAGCAGTGGCACTGCAGCCTGAACTGCTGCAGAAAGCAGATGCATTGGTCACAGAAGCCAGCACTGGGTTTTAGTGAGCTCATCCAGATGTGCAGGATGAAGTGTGCAGGACGGGTCCCAGTGTGTGCCTGAGGAGCCATAGGTGTCTGTACCCGTACCCTGAGCAGCGGGGCAGCTGTGCCCCACTCCTGTGCTTTAGGGCTGGTGGCTTCCAGGGAGAACCTTGAAGGGATGGGAGGAATGCTGCCGGGTGGATTTCCCAGGCTTGTGGCCCTGCTTGTGCTCTGTGTGTGTGTTGTCTGCAAAGGCCTCCAAAAACTGAGTTACTGCTCTTGCTTCAATCTTTACGTTCTGGAAATGGGTGAAGGTCTTTGGTTGCTGAAGGGGGGAACCTTCCCTGGCTCCGTCCTGTGCTGCTGCTTTTACTCTGCTTATGGAAGTAGTGCTCCTGTAGCCACCGAAACCCTGCGTTTGGCTTCCTGTGTGTGCTGGAGCTTAGGGCCCTCTGCCTGTCCTTGGCTCGTAGCTGCAGACCTTGGGTGAGAAAAGGCTGGGTGATAAAAATGTGTTTTTATTTCTCCTTCAGGTCTGGCTTGTCTGCTTTTGAGCTCTTCTAGAAATTGGAAATTCCAGTTTGTGTTTGTTTTCTCTGGATTCCTTCCCACAAGACAGAAGTGAATTCAGCATGGATTGTTGGGGAGAGCCTTGGCTGGGAATAAGGATAATTGCAGTCTCTGGCTGTGCCACAGATTTACTGATGATTTCTTTTTAAGTTATTCACCTGCACTGTATCTGTTTCCTCAGCTGTAAAATATGGGTAATTACCTCCATTGTAAAATGTTATGGGGTCTGCTGGTAATTATATGAATGAAGCGCTAATTACAGTGATTATTACTTGGACCTAGTCTAGATCTGGGTGATGTTCCTGTTGTGTTGAACATATGAAACAAATACTACAACTTGTCTCCATTCTTTGCGAGGGGTTGGGGGGGAAGATGCTGCGGCACTGGGATGTGAATCCCTGAGGGAAGTGCTGCTGCTTTCCATCCCAATCCATTCACTTCCCGTCCTCCTCGGTTCTCGTGCAGTAGCAGGGCAGTGGGCTGATGAGAGGCGAAGGAATTACTAATTCAGTGCTTGGATCCACGTGTCATTAGATAACCAGGGTCTGAGCTTCGGCATTCGCTTTCCCTCTTGGGGATGGGTAGAAGAAAGCAGATGGAGAGCGGGGCTCTTGGAGATGCTGTTGGTTTGGGGCCAATCTGTGCTACCTGGTGCCCTCCATTCCTCTGGAAGATCCGACCTTGATGTGGGGAAGGGCTGGCCTTCCAGCTGTTGAGCTTATTTTGCTCCTGGTAAAAGGCTGCAGCTCACAAGGCTCTGTTACCAACCATTTTATTTGCCTTTCTCTTCTCCATTTATTTAGGTGCATTTTCGTGGTAGCTGAGAATAGCTCCACTATCTCCTGAGCAAGGCTGGGGTGTGGGGGAAGAGGTGAAATTCCTTAAGGTAGACATGGAGTGTTCTCACCCAGAAAATACTGCTCCTGCTCCCTGGATGATGCTCTAGATTGATGGTAATAGGAGTGAGAAATGTGAAATGGAACAACAACAGTCTTTCATCCGTAAGGATAAGAGGTTCCCACCCAATTCCAACCTTCCCTGGCCGCAGGGACACCAACCCCCATATTCTCAGTTCTTGTTGTGGTTCCTGCCTGCTCTGGGTCCTGCTGGACCAGTTCACCATCAGCACTGGCCCTTCCCTACGCTGGAGGAGCCGCCATGGGTGTTGGTAATGCCTTCAGAGGATGGCAGTGAGCTAGACAGAGGTGGCAGGCTGTGCAGCGCTTCCTTCCTTATGGTTCCATCACTGCAGTGAATAGAGGAGGGTTTAGCTCCTGTCCAGGATGCCAATGTGGAAAGGCTTTCCAGCAGTGGAAGTGCAATCTTTAATGGCAGTTTTGCACTGGAGTATCCCAGAATAGATGCTCATCTCCGACAGCTTCTTTCTGATTGATCCTACATCAATCTTTGATTTATCCAACGGTGTTTCAGTTGATGGCATGTGAATCCCATCTAACACTGCTTATTGGATTGTTCTGTTTGGGGATAACTTCAAGTACAGATTTCTTCTAAGGTTTCTAGGTTTAAAACTTTAACATCATAAGTGAAAATCCACCAAATACTTGTATTTTACGGCTCTCTAGATGTGGATGCATCTACATTGATGCATCAATGGAAGGTGAAATCTTGGTTCATTTCTACAGAAGCATCATCTTTTAATCCTAATTCAGTGTGAGATGCTTCAGAAGTGAATAATGCCATATAAATTTCTTGCACGTTGCACAAGTGAATTGACTTGTGTGCGCTCTGCCAGTCTGGTTTGGTGTGAGGCATTAAATTACTGCATAACCTGAAGGATAATCAATAAATCAGATCTGAGATTTATTCAGCTCTAATTTTACTGTGTTCTTGTGGAAAGTGAGAAGGTGATTGGTATCTGTGGGATTTCGGTATCTCAGACCCACTCTCAATGCTGTAAATCAACATTGTAAGTCACATACAAGCTTTATTTCTTCTTAAGTTGATGTTTAGCAACATAATAATTAGAAACTCGAGTTTTCCTCCTCTTAGGAATCAGGGAACCCTTTGGTTTTCATTGCGGTGGCTGAGTGTTGCATAAAACCACTGTAGCTGATGAAAAAAATGCTTTCAACTATCTGAAATTGTAGCATCACCACAAAAAGCATTAAGGCAAAGTGATGCCACAGTAAGGTGCTGTAAATGGAGATGTCTCTCGTTTCCAGAGCAGGTTTTAGACCTGACATATACCCCCTTCAGGCAGCAGTCGGTGAAGTGGTCGAGATGCGATTCTGTTTGTCAGTGGTTACTGCAGGAAAACCTGCTCTAACGTTTTATGATGTATTTAATTACCTGTCGTGCTCGGCTCTGCCAGGCAGAGGAATGCCTGGTGTGGACTGAGGATGCTGGAGGAGCACAGCCACATCCTCATGGCAGCCCCATCCCGGCTGATGGCTGCGGTGCCTTTGGCATCACCCATAACCCAGGGGAGCAGCGGCAGAAGCGCTGTGCTGCTCATCCCTGCTGGCATCGCCGGAGGAGGAGGGTTTCCTTGCGCGCCCCATCTCTAGCTGCCCCCGTCTCTGTACGGACACAGAATCCCCACAGGAGGGTGCTGTGAAGGCATTTAATGTGCGGAGTTTGCTGGGAAGATCCGAGTTTGGAGGAGACGGCGATTGCAGGGAAGCGGAGCGATGTGGCTGGGTGAGGGCAGCATGAGCTGGCCCAGGGGGATGCGAGTGGCCAGTGCTGACACTCACTCGTGTCACCCTCATCCGTGGGCTCCTGTGGTGATGACCACAAGCTGATGGGCTTGAGCTCGCAGTAACCGGCTTTGGTACCAAGCAGAGTCTGTTTGGCTGCAGGAAGATCAGGGCATAAATCGGTACAGTGATGTGCTGTGTGATCCGTGTCACCTCCAGCCCTCCAGCTGCTGCTGGCAGCCGCTGAGCACAGTGGCCCTTTCTGTATTCCACCGGCTCTTCTCCTGCCACCTCAAATGAAGAATAAACAAAGAGCTTAAGCAGGCGCTGTGCTCCATAGACTGATGAGCTGTGAAAGTGCTTCATGGGGAAATCTGGGGCGAGAGCTGTCTGCTGCAGCCAGGCTGGTGGCCTGGCTCAGGAGGGCTCCGGGGGCGTTCCTGGGGAGGGGTAACTCAAAGGCTCTTTCCAATGTGTGTGCATTAGCTTCTTTCCCCATATCTGAGCAGCACTGAGCAATCCCTCCCTCCTTAAATTGATTACCTCGGCATCGGTGCGCCTTGGCTTTGAGTACCTACTAAGCCGCTCCTGTGCCGGTTTGATTTGCCTTTCTGTTAAATGTAAAACAGGGTTTAATCTTCTCATTTAGGTGTTTTAATAGAAAGTAAATGTTTAACTTGCTTTGCTGTGGCGTCCGAGGCTTTAATCTGTGGGCACGTTCAGAATGGAATTAAAAGGTGCTTTTGGATAAAGCAGGAGTCCCCAGGCACCGGGGATGCTCTGAGCAGCTCTTGGGGTAGGAGGTGTACACGTGTCTTGATTTCAGTCCTGCAAAGGGCAGGAGGTGGGAGAAGCCTGCTCATGTCAGGTAAAGCAAATCATTGTCTGTGAGCTGATTCATGGCGTTCAGGAATGTGATGGGAAGTTTCAGCACAGGTTCCCACTCTGGGAAGTGTCTAAAGGTGCTGTGTGTGAGGTGTTCGTGATGACTGCCTGCAAGGAGCCGGAGCAGCCTGCAGCATCCGGATTTGGACCTGGCTTGTGCATCAGATATATAAAGTAAATCTGTTTTACACAAAGTAGTTTGCAGCTTGTGAGAGTGAACAGTGGGATTAAGAGCTTCAGTTGGAATAATGTAAGCTCAGTGTTTCAACTGTTCTAATGAATTCCTGTGTGGGAGATCCCCAGGCTTGGCTTCATTTCATGGGTGTCTCGTATCTGCCTTTGGCAGGGCTTGTGACAGTCGCTGCCTTTGCAGTGTCCATGTTTCAGTGTTAACACCTTCCCAGGGATGGACTCGCTGCAGAGGGATGCAGATGAGCTGCCTGGTTTTAGTGTCTGGAATGTCCTGGCTGAGTTTGAGGATATGGGGGGAAGCAATAAACTGACATTTGGTCCCACATTTGTCTGAGTGCTTTTGCCATAGTGGGTAAGAGAAAAGTCCCCGTTTCTTCAGAGATGGGGTGCACGGAGAGGATCACGGGGGCTTCGAGCTGCTGCAGCTGAAGGCTCAGTGCTCTGCAAAGGTGCCCTGACATGGCTGACAGCCCATGGGGGGGCTTTAGCATGGGAGAGGCTGGGACATCCAGGCTGGTTTTATTACATACACACACAAATTCCTGCTTGTGTTATCCTTCCTCATTTTGCTTTCCTTGTTAAAGGGAATTGGGGGGGGGGGGGAGTTTGGAAATGACTTCTGCCATTTTTTGTTACTGTCAACATAAGGGGCAGGAATCCGTTTATGATCTTAAATGAAAAGTCATACAGGCTGCAGCACATGGAGCAAAATGAAACTTCCATCCAGGACTTGCCTGGTCCCACTGACCAGGGATGGTACAAACAGCAGCGTGTCAAGGAGATCCATCTGTGGGCTCAGGCACTGTGTCCAGGCTCCTCCGCATTCTGAGACTCATTTCCACTGTGAATCTTGGACCAGGGTCTGCAGCACCCACATGTGTACGTGCTGGTGTGGCACCACAGGCAGGTGCTCCTCTAGGCTGATGGCTCAGTGATGTCCCAGCAGCATCTCAAGCAATGTTCTCCATGAGATGAGTTCTGAGGAGTTTGCATCCTTCCGCAGGGAAGCAGAGCTGCTCCTTCACTGCTCTGGGTTTACAAGTTGGATTTACAGCATATCAGATGTGTAACTGTCAGAGTTGCAGTCGTTCTAATTAAACTAATTTGCAAATTCAGCCTGTTTGCCTTTTCCCTTGACTTCATTTCCATTTTGACCAATATCCCTCATCTGCTATGGGTGCTTTAAGATACTGGGAGGTGTGAGGCACTGAGGAGAATGGTGCCAATGGGGACATCGGTGTTCTGCATGTTCCCCATAGGAGCACATTGAAGTGCTGCATCAGACATGTCTATCACCAAAATCACAAGAGCATCATGAAAGCAATCAGGTCTAAGGCACCCCTCGGTGTGTCGGGGGCAGCTCCTCCCCCTGAAAGGCCAAGTGACTCTGAATTCATCCCCCAGGATTTGGCTTTGAAAGGTGTTTGCTGCCAGCTGACAGAAGAGTCGAGCTCGGATCTGTTGCACTGGCACCTGCAGTACGCGATGGCAGATGATGGAGATGTATTTCATTATCATTCAGTGCCACGTCTCTGCTGCCCCAGTCTCGGTGCTGCAGCTGCTGGCACACACTGTAGTAAAGTCAGTGTGTTTGGAGAAGGGGGCTGATCCCCCCATGTAACCTGGCTGGGAGAGCTTGGAAGCTAGGGATCAGTGGTACCCTCGCCTTCGCTGCCTCATCCCATAAGGAAGCTCCATAAGGAATACACTGTCCCCAAGGCCAAAGCCAGAGGTGCAGGCCAGCACCCACCCTTACTGCGCACAGGCAGATGCAATCAGTAAAGACCATGTGGTGGTGAGTGGCTGCTGGGGAGATGCATCTCCAAGGCACTGCGGTTTGCAGCAAGGTCAGGGGGACAGATGTGCCCTTGCTGCAGCACAGGCTCTGCTCACTCCCCCTTCGGTCACAGTTCTTCCACTGTTGGCTTCTCTTGTGTAGGACATGCCATGCATGGCAGTGGGGAGCTGTAGTATTCATCACGTATGTAAGTCACACACGCACACATGCATGCCGGGCCCATGTGATGGAGGAGCTCATGGCCTCTCTCAGCTGCAGCCAATGGAGCTGATGAGGCTGAGGGATGGGTGGAATCAGCCCTAGCTGGCCCTCATTTGTTCAGCTGGAGCATCCCTGTAGTCCTGTGCACCCCTTGTGTTCTCCTTGCAGTGCCTTGGATGCTGGTGAGTGCTCCTGTTTGGACTGGTTTAGGGTAAAAAAGGTGATTTGGAAGATGAACCTGGCTGCGTGTTGGCTGGCATTGGTGCTCTGCTGTAGGGTGCTGGTTGGTGTCAGTAGTGCCATGGGTCAGTGCTGTGCTCTGTGATTCCTGGGCAATGGAGTATTGTGTCTGTGGAAATTGTTGAGGTAGAAAGTGTTTCTCCATTCCTGGGAGCACAGGAGCACTGTGTGTGTGGATGCAGGCAAATTCCTTGCTGCTGTCAGCAGCCCACAGAGCTTTCTAGAAAGGCCTTTGGAAAAACTCCATTAACTCCAGGTTATAACTGGCGTGTGTTTAAAAGGGAACTTGCGTGTGAGGCATCCTCAGTCCTCTGGGGTCCTTCTCCATGTGTCTGCATTGCTGTGGCTCAGCAGGGACTGCTCCCTGAGGAGTGGGGTCCTCCTCATCTCTGTGCTCTGAAAGGACAGTTACTGCTAGGGTTTTGTTATTACTTGGGAGGAAGGTTTTTTGGGGGCACTTAAACCATTTGATTCTCAATGGCTTCTGAGTAACAGCCAAGGAAGGAAGCTTTTGGACATGAACCACATGGAGGAAATGATAACTGCTGTGCAGAGGTGGGCAAAGGGATAGACCAGAAACCATCAGAAAAAATAGGAGCTTTTGCAAAGCTTAAGGATTCAGACTGAAGTATTCTGATGCTGGGAAAGCGCTTTGGCACTGCGGCACTTCCTCTGCTTTTAGTGATGGAAAACAATACGAAAGCAAACCTTAGAAGCAGTCTGGGAGAGGGATGTTTTCTTAACTGCCCTCTCCCAGTGTGCAGAGCAGGGAGGTGTTTGCTTTTGGGGGAGGTTTTGCCTGGTAGGAGCATCTCACGCACCAGAACTTGTCCTTTCTGAGGGATGAGCAGGTTTTCCTTGGGGTTTCAGCTGAAGGAGCTGATGGGTGCGTGGGGCTGTGCTGGGTGGGTGCTGCTCTCCATTCACTGCAGTAAAACCCACATTCAGAAGTGGAGCGATTGGCTGGAAAATGGGGTTTTCAGTGCTTTCCCCCCCAAATCTGGGGTTTTGGGGGGCCAGGGCATCACTCTGAGTGGGGCTGGGGAAGTTTTGGAGCAGGTAGTGAAATGAAATGGATTTTAGTATTCATGGAAAATGCTTGTGACAGCCTTACCCCCAGTAATGAGAAGCCACCTGCAGTTCGGAGCAGTACTTGATAATGCCGTAATTAGATTGGAGATGCAAAAAAGCTCATTAAAATTAAATCACTTATTTGTCACTGTTTTAAGAGGTGCAGATTGCCTCGAACCATGCTGGTCTCTTGACCTTGAGTATTTTGATGTAGTCCTCGCTGTCAAGAGAGCAAAGATAACACCGGAGCATCCCAGGGCATTGTGGTTTTGGGGTGGGGGGTAAGAACAGGGTTGCAGGCATTCACTTGCCCCAGTCATGTTGTTCTGTACTGTCTGGTTTTTGCTATCCCCCCTCCCCAATGGGGCCATGCTCTGAACCTGGATGTGGTGCAGGGGGGTGGATCCAGCCCTGGCGTTTGCCCATTGGGGAATGTGGGAGTGATGGATGGGAGAAGCAGGGCATGGATCCGCTCTGCTCTCTCCCTGTATCTTTATGTGTTTCTTGCCTCATAGTGAGGGTCTCATCCCTTGTTAGGTGGGAAGGTGCCTTCCCAGCTTCTGGGGAGCAGATGCTGCTTTTTGCTGTCCAGCGTGGAGAGAGCTCTCAGGGTTTCATGGAGTTTGGGGTAACTGATGGAGCACGGATGGTGTTTGGGCAGGGGAGATGCCCTCCCATCTGTGTTGTGTTGGAAGCTGGCTGAGAGCTCCCAGTGGAGCACAGCTGGGAGGAGCTGGCACTGGAGACCCTGCAGGATCAGACCCTGACTCTCCAGAAATCCCAGCATGTGATGGAATGAGACTGAACCATGCTGAAACATCGCGAGCTGAGGGATGGGGATGCGGCGTGTGAGAAGGTGGAGGAATCCTGCAGTCCAGGGCCTTGTCCTGCCCCTGAGTGCCCATGGCAGATGCTGCACTGGGGTGGTGGGTGTGTGAGTGCAGGAGCTCCGGGTTCCGGGGTGCTTGTCTCTTCAGTTTTTGATGAGATGCAATACAGTGTGTGTTAAAACGTGTGTTAAACCCCTTTCTTCCCTCCTGCCTGGGAAGGAATGTGCAAACCCATAACAGCGCCTATTAGCTAGATGGTAATTTTCCAAAATTAATTTTTAATGACTAATTTGTCTTTGTTTTCCGATGTTTGATACAACACCTATTGTTTAAACCTCGTTTGTTTCTCCACAATGTCACCATGAAGGAGACCAGCCTTGGCTCTGGATCTCCAGCTGGAGCATCCATCACTGGCCTTACCCTCACTCCCCAAAAAGGCTGTGGGGAAAGACAGAGCCTGCTCTGTACAAAAGGGATTTCCCTGTTTTCCACCCCAAAATGGGGCTGATGCTGCTAAGAGTTTTCCCCTCTCATGAGGTCTCCCCCTTGCCTTGTTTCTCATGCAGTGGCTTTTATGCAGAGAAGAGAATTGAAAACAAGAAGTGGGATTTTCTCCCTCCTCCTCGCTGCTTGTGAGTAATCACACGTAGGTGTGTTGGAGGGGGAATGTGTACAGATATTCCATGTTTTGGGAGCGTGGGGATTTTCCCTTGTGGCGCTTGCATTGTGAGGGCACCAACAGCACCACAGCTGCTTGGCCTGAAGCCTGAATTGTCTTCAGTTAGGTTTTCTGGGTGTTTTCCTGTTTGGGAGACAAGGAAAGGTGAATGTCCCCAAGCTGCTGAGGGAGGAGCATCCCTGGGGACCATTGCCCATGAGTGTCTCTGCAGGAGGGGTGTTTGGAGCGTGCCAGAGAAACTTCTGTGTTAATGATACATCCTTGCTCCTGCTTTGGAATGACACTGGAAGGGTTAAGAATCGGCTGCTATCAGCCTGTGCTGCTTTGCAGCTGAGCACATTGCTTGGGTTTGCTTATTGCCCCTCATGGCAATGTTTTCTTTTATATTCCTGGCACCAAGTGGGACTTTTTACTTTGGAGCTTGTTCTGGCTAATGTTGATAAAAGGGCAAAAAATTCATTTTTAGAGAGGAATAGCTGCTGCTCGGCTGCTGTTCCACAGGCGGGTGAGGGAATACTGGAGCTTCTATAGCTAAGTTCCTTCTGCAGCATCTTGCTGGTTGCAGACCTGTGCCTTAAACCAAGGTGTTTCCATAGGCACAGGTTGAGGTCAGACCCATCCTGGGCTGGGTACTTGATTAATAGCAGGATAATCCTCCTGTGTCTTCCAAGACGTGAGCAGACAGGGCTCACTGATAGTGAGTAGTTCTGGATGATGCAGGAAGTGTGATTCCCATTGGCAGAGGGTTTGTCCTGCCTGGGCTCCAGCTGGATCCGTGTGCATCCTTTAAGCATCTTCAGGGGGAACAAAAGTCCCGCCCCAGCCCACTGAGGCTCATGGGGATGGTGAGGAAGCTGCTGGCACAGTGAACCCGGGTAAACATCCTCAATTTGCTGCCTCCTGAAATGGAGCAGCTTTTAGAGTTTGGAGCCACAATTTGTATTCAAATGAAGGTCATTTGAAAGGTGTAACATAGTAAACAGCCATTATTTCATTTTGATAGTGGTACTAAAATTATAGTGTTGGTTGAATTATTTTAGTATAGGACCATTACCATCTCCCTAAAACACTTACAGGGATTTTTATATCAGTGCTGCAGTCCTGAAATTAGGGGAAAATTAAAAATCACACGGCTGTGGTGGGGAAGCAGTTTTTGTGTACATGCCTGCCTTTATCGGGTGTGCTTTTCCCTCGCTTCTCTGCCAAGGGGGATATGTGTCTGCTGTCAGGGATGCTGCTGGTCCTCTGCTGTGGGTTGCACTGAGGCAGGGTCTGTGCTGCTCCTGTCGCACATCCATGGTATTCATGGCTTAGAATAACACGTCTGAGAATCAGCAACACCTCGGCAGCCATTGGGCGTCATGGGGAAAGGTGTTGTGCAAGAAACAGATGAAGAAAGGGTGGTGAGATGCTCTGGGGTCACTATGGGGAGCTCCTGCAGGAGCCTGTGATATCTAATGCATCCCGCTCCAGAGGTGGAAGCATCTCTGGCTGGCACCTCCAACCACACAGTTTTCCTGGTACATTCAGCCTCCAACCCATCTGCCAGCCATGGTGCTGAGTGTTGTTCTGCTTCCTGTGGCGATGCTGAGCCTCCAGTGCATCCAACCCGGAGTTTGGCTGCCCAGATGCCACGTGTGTCAATGTTCACCTTGACAGCAGCCAACACGACCCTACAAAATGCATTTATTTACACTAAATGTAAAGTATGTGCAAGGGAAGGAGAGCCCTGATAATGCAGTATACACAGTGGTGTGTTTGGGAGATGGAAGGACATCAAAATAATCTTGGTGATAAGTGGAAGACTTGAGGAAAACCACTGGTTTTCCAACGGGAGAGTTGACCTGTATGGTTTGACATCCATGGGGTGCTCACTGCCCCCATGGCAGGGGTAGGGCCTCCAGCAAGGTGTAGAAAGGTGTCTGTTCCCTGTGAGTCAGGGCTTCTGAGAGCCACCTCCAAAATGGAGATGTTTCAATAGAAGGTGCCGTTGGTATTGCCTGTCTCCAAGGCTGTTTGCAGCATGCTGTGTGTAAAGAATACTCATTTATAGGGGAGTAGGTACACCCTGAAAACCCCTCTGCATTTATTTTCTGTTAGGAGTACATGTAATGAAAGTTGGAGTTAATGGAATGGCAGTGATTTCCCCCCTCTGGGCCACCAGATGAGGATGGCTGGACAGAGCACGGCAGTTCTGGCTGTGATTGGGGGGAAAGGCTGACGCACAAGGGGCTGCGTGTGAGCAGGGCTGTGGGATGTGAAGGAAATCTTAATGGTGAGCTTCCCGTAGATGGTTTCTGCTGCCTTCATTAACGTTTCCACGCTCGGCTGGCTAACAAATGAGGAGAAGGGCTTTCTGTGCCACTGGATTTATAGTGCTGCTCCGTGCTTTGGAGTGTGCCAGAGGTGTGCGCCCTCGCCCTGCGGTGTCAGAGCAGGAGGGACTGTGTGCCCTTAGTGGGAAAGACAGGAAACCCCGGTGTTTTGTGAGTACTTTTGGTGAAAACCTTTATTGGGGATCAGCTGGCTCTCAATAAAACGGAGGCATAAAGTGCACAGAGAATTCCCTTAATTTATAGTTCCTCCAGGAATTTAAGAGGTGGAATTTCTGTTTTCTAGCCACGTCTTTGGTGAAGTTCAGATTGGGTTTTGATGTGGGATCTGTTAGTGCTTCAGCCCTGGGATTTTTTAGTCCCTTGAGGAGGATACTGGTGTTTATCCACTGGGAAAGAGCATAAACTGTTAACCCTTGGAAGTTGTGGTGCTTGAATGGTACCAAAGCTGACACAAGTGGTGCGCCAGCCATGGAAGGTGGTGCCATGGAAGGCTGCTACATCATGGCACGGGTTAAGGACATGCCTTATGGCTCCTCCCCAGGCTTACCTGCCCCGGCTTGCTCCTCGTGCAGTTTTGCTGCTGGAGCACTGCACACCATGAAAATACGGTTTCATGATGCTGACACGGGGCTCTCAAGCACAGGGTGATACCAGGATGGACAGTCCCCATCCTCGGGGAAGGATGCTCTCACAGAGCATAAAGCTTTCGCATGGGGGGAAACCTGCAGCTGGCTTGGGATGCCCTCAGAGATGAGCATAGCAACCTGTTCCATATTTATTACAGGCAACAATCTGACTAAGGGAGAACTTAGATTAATAACATTCAGCCCAGAGAAGTAATTTCCTTTGAGAAAGCGATTTACATGCACTCTGCCAAAAAGAGCCGTCACCGCGCGCTCTCGTTGTGTCAGCTCCAGTAATGAAGTTGGAAATAACATGGGAGGTTAATAGGTCCTACTTATCTCCTTAGTGCCGGGAAGGAAGATTTACAGTGCAGAGCCTGGTTTGCATATTTCCATTGGAAACAGAGGTTTTTCCCAGCTGAGATGGATGTTGCAGGGTTGTGGTGTCTGTTGTGCGTGACTGAGGCTGGAAACCTCCATCCCATGCTGGATGGAGCTGCCTTTCCATGGGTCACTGGCCGTGGACTTCATTAGGTGTCTGTGTGCTGTTCCAGCTTGTGTTTTTAACCGGCTGTACCTCCTCTAGGGCTGGAAGTTCATACAGATATAGGTGCCCCATGGCAGTTAAAAGATGGACTGAAGCCGGCTCTGATTTCCCTTGGAGCTGCCCATAGCGTGCGAACAGGAAAGTGCTGATGGGAGGAGGCAGCAGCACAGAGCACTCCTGCGTCACCATCCCTTGGGCACACATCAGAGTGTGTTTTATCCTGCCTTCACCCCGGGAAAGGTGATCCGTGCGATGGTCCGTGGGGCCGGGAGCTGCCAGATTGTGCCCGTGTGTTAGCCAGACCTGTTCCCTTAATTAGAGCTGGTAATGACCTTGTCGCTGACGAGGACGCCGCTGCCTTGGCTTTCTGAGAGGCTGGAAATAGCTGGAGCTGCCCCTGCAATTGCACCTTTCCCCCTGTTCCTCCTGCCTGCTTGTGGATCCTGCCACTCCAAATTACTCTTATTAAACTCCCGAAGGACTCGTGGCACATTATGGGCTATTGCAGGAGCTATTTCTTTTCAAACAGCAGAGCTACCTGTGAGTTCCAGGAGTACAAAAAGCTCTCAAATCCTTGTGCCTTCCTCTTCTCCCTTAGCTGTTCAGAAAATAGCTTTCACAGCGCTGCCCTCTCCCAGTGGATTTATGGTTGGGTCCTCGGCAGGTTGGTGGGCTCCTCCACACCGGGAGTGAAATGAGATTTAGCAACAGAACAAAATCATTCCCTCCGGACAGTTTAAGTCACAGAAGTGCTTAAAGCAGTAACTCTGAAAGGGATGGGATTTGTAATAGAGGTTGTGTCTGGCACAAAGTGGGAAGTACTCGTTTGAGTCGGTTATTTCGCATCAGTGATGGAGTGCGAGAAGAATTAGCTTTCTGAAGAGCTTAAGGTACAATTCAGTAAGAACCTGAGCCATTTAATGAATGAAATATTTAACAGCATTTGCATGCATTAAGTGAAGGGATACGGAGTGTGACAAATGTAACTCCAAGTCGGGGAGGGGAACTAGGAGGAACATAAAGGGATTCCTCAGTGTGAACCCACGGACCCCTTGGCAGCAGTGCTGGAGTGGGGATGGGGCTGGACCCAGAGGCTGTTGCATTGGGCAGTGTCTGTGTGGTGGATCTGTCACTGTCTACCAGGGCAGCCATCCCCATGGCCAAAACCTTTTGGTGGCTGAGGGTTGTAGAATCCCAGCCTGGTTTGGGTTCAAAGGGACCTTAAAGCTCCTCCAGCTCCAACCCCTGCCATGTGCAGGGACACCTTCCAGTTGAGCAGGGTGCTCCAAGCCCTGTGTCCAACCTGGCCTTGGGCACTGCAGGGATGGGGCAGCCACAGCTTCTCTGAGCACCCTGTGCCAGCGCCTCAGCACCCTCACAGGGAACAGCTTCTGCCTAAGGGCTCATCTCAATCTCCCCTCTGGCAGGTTAAAGCCATCCCCTTGTCCTGTCCCTACAGACCCTTGTCCAAAGCCCCTCTCTGAATGCAGTATTCCAGGTGGAAGGAGAAACCTCAACATTTTACCTCCTTGGATGTAATTGTTCTCCTATATACTCCTTGCATGTCTGCAAATAGCTGCAGCCTTTCTGCATCCCCTCTTCTCGGATGCTCGGCCCCAGGCTGGGGATTGAGGAATGGCACTTCCAACTCCTATGTGAGCTGAGCCCATGGAAGCAGCTCTGCCTGAAGGCAAAGGCAGGAGGCAGTGTAGCCACAGTGGTTTCCTCGGGGCAGCGCAGCTCCCTGGTAATACTGAGGGATGAGGGATGTAGGCTGAAGACTGAATAGGAGGAGTTAGACTGAGCATCCCCATCTAGCTGGGAGCTCCTTGATGTCAAAGCTCATTCTTGAGATCTTTAAATGCTTAAAGATGGTGAAGAACAGAGTAATTCTGAAATGCATCTCTTTGTTAAACAAGATAATGCTTTCTTAATGATATCTATCTTTAAATAGTTATGACCCCACTAACGGTGAGCCCCCCGTTTCATTTAGGGGTGTAAAGCATAGACTTGGATGATGTCCCCTCTCAGTGGCCGGATTTCATTTGGACTGCCTTAAAGAGGGAGGGTTGTTTTCCTCCCTGCTGTTGATTTGCCTTGACAGCATGTTCAAGTCAATATTACCCTAAAATCGTTCTGCTTTTGTAACAGGCAATTTTATTTGTGTTGAAAACGCTTTGTTTGATTTCTGGAGCCATTCATTACAGGATCAAGGCTTCAAATTGGAGCCAATTAGGTCTAAGAGCTGCTTTTAAAGAGCTTTTTCCATCCACCAAGAGCTGGAAGGTTAAAATGCAGTGAACTGAGCACCCAGCCCCATGCACGGAGCCTCTGTTGGGGCAGTGGGTCCCACCCGGGCTGTGTCCTTGCAGGAGCCAGCGCTGTGTACGGTGCATCCTTCTCTTTCTATATTTAGTAAGAAACGCATCAGCATCCCTTTTCCTCCCCGAATTCCCTCTGGGAATGGAGCTCATAAATAGCTGTCGTGCTAAAAATAACACCTGCACCAGCCCCTGCAGCCTCTTTCCCTTCTCCGGCTGAACATGGACCCAAAGGGCTCCCAGCCCAGGCTCGGATGCTTGATTTATGGTTATTTTAGTTTATGTTAAGGAAAAGCAGAAAGCGGCCACTTTAACACGTAAAGAGCATGAAACTGTCGGTGATGCTTAACCTTTGGAAGCATCAATCCTGCTCTCGGTGTCTTGCTCTGTAATAAAGCACAGGCACAGCCGACAGTGGTTTTCCCAGCCGCTGGTAGGTGATGCATGTTCCATGCCCTGCCCTGGGATGCAGGCTCTGTCCCTGGGTTTACAGCAGCCTGCTGGTTCAACTCCTTTTGCAGGAAATCCTGGCACTGGAGCTGCTCAGAGCTCTAAACAGCTTTTGTTACACAAATAATGTCCCTTTTTGGTGGTCATTTTTGGTCATTTTAAATGTCTTTTTCTTCTGAAGTGTTTTCTCAAAAGCAAGGAATTACTGAAATCTCAACCATCTGAAAGAGCTTGCAGCTGAAGGATCCATTGATTTACTGGGAGAGGGGGACCCATCAAAACCACCAACCCATCAACACCAGTGGGAACTGGAAACTGCAGCTGGGTTCCAATCCTCCTTTTGTTTCTAGACATCAAGCAACAGCTAAAAGGAAGAGCTTAACAAGTGGTGAAGGAATGAGTGCCTGGCACTCAGTTCTGTAGTGCAAATGGTTCGGGTCTTCATCCAGCCTGGGAACAGAGCTCTGCCTCTGGTTTGTTTTGGGTTTTCTTTTCCCTTTGCTATTGTGGTTGCTCCCCATGGGGAGGGCTGGGAATGTGTTTCATAATTGGTTGTGTAATGGGATCGCTTCTAATGTTCTAGGTACTGACACCAGCCACCTCGAAAGGTCTCTTTATCCCGCTGGCACCCAAGGTTTTGTTTGAGGTTTATCTGGATTAATTGGGTGGATGTTTGGGGAAGAGAACAAATACCTGCTGGTGTTTGATTTTGCTCACGCAGCTGTGTGATGAAGAGAAATGGCAGCAGAAGACCTTCAACTCCATTATACTGTTTCTGGGAAGATTTGTGAGGGATGCGTGGGACATAGCAAAAGCCTTTTGGAGCCTCATCACTGGAGTGCTTTCAGGTCTGAGCACTGGCGTGACCCACAGAGGCTTTAATGAACAAATGGGCGCTGTGTGTTGTATCTCCAGGGGCTGCGCAGCGCAGAGCCCTTGGCTTCTGCTAATAGCTCTATGGCCTGTGAGGAATGGGCAATTAATCATATCAATATTTGAGTACCCTTTTTTTCTGGCTGCCTTTGTGTACTCTGTGTTTGATTTTGGTCCTTCACCCATTTAGCTTCCTTTATTTAATGGAGCAGTACAAGGTTACGGACTCTTCCGGGCAGCTTGATGTCTGGTGATGGAGTGGGTGCACATCTAGGAAGGATGACCTAAAGCTGTTAGTCTCATAGGCCCCTGTTCTTTTGGAATCTTGGATACTTAAAAATCCACTTGGGAATTGCATCAGAGCACTGCATGGCTTAATTTCAAATGGTCCTTTGCATAAACTTCATGAACCCCACTGTGTGTGTTACGGGGCTGTGGGTGCTGTGATGCTCAAGGCTTGGTCAGTTTGATTTCATCTATTCATAAGTATGAAGCATTAAAGATTATTATAGGGCAGATAATAATGAGTGGCGTTGGTCATTTTTAAGATTAAATAGTGTTTGCACAATGATACTTGTGCAATATTTGCAGAGCACCTTGGAGAGCTGGAAGAGACTCTGTGTCAATAACACTACTAATAATTATTAATACTTCTAATAAATTAGTATTAATATTGATGGAATAAAACCATTAAATAATCATTTAAGGTAAAGCAGCCCCTTTATTTAGCTAGATCTTTGGGAGAAGGGCAGTGCTCACACTTGGAGGGCAGGAGGGGGAGATGAGGCA
Organism: Forpus xanthops; assembly: GCA_032466535.1. NCBI lineage: Eukaryota > Metazoa > Chordata > Aves > Psittaciformes > Psittacidae > Forpus > Forpus xanthops. The sequence goes on along the minus strand of JASSUY010027685.1, from coordinate 4,220 downwards.
TGAAAGCAGCAGCATCCAGGAGTCCATTTTGCAGTGCTTAAGAGATGGGGACTGAGTTCATCGCAGGACAGCGGCTGCCGAGGAAGCAAAATGTGCTCTTTCCAGATTGCTGTGCTTTGTGGCTCTTGCTCTGACCGGCATCGTCACTCGAGCAGGGCTTTTATCATGATTTAGGATGTATCTTTTAAGAAGGGTTTTAATTCCCTGTTTGAAATAAGAAAACGCCATAAATCAGGGGCAGAATCTTTTAACATTTACAGTTTTAAATGAATTCCTGTAGAGAGTCTCTTAAGCCAGATTTATATCTGGTTCTGCATTGAACTGTGTCGTTATGTGGGACTGAAAAACTCTTACGAAATTAGGCATAATGCAGAAACATGCTGAAAAGACAGTTCTGCAGGAATGTGGAGCGTTATTGCGTTAGAGAATATTGGAGAGAGGGAGATGCAGAAAGGGGCAATTACCCTGGATGTTTCCCTTTAATGAACCTTGAACAGGTCTTTGGAAGGGGTTGCTGCGGGCTCGGTGCAGGGTAAGGCAGATGGAGAAGGTGCTGGTATTGTCACCTCGTGACAATAGGCACTGACTGTGATTGGGGCTGCACATGTGGCAGGTTAGGGAAGAACAATTGCACATCCCAGGCAGAGTGTCCTGCTCTGACCAGTGCCATTCACTTCATGTTTTACCCTTTGGATCCCAAATGGAGGAAATCCCGGTTGGTTCCCAGCCAAGTGATTGTAGCAGCAGATCGCAAAGCATCAAACCCTAAGGTTTTCCCCCAAAATGCGCTCATAAGAGCAGCAGCCCTCTTGTTTACTGGAGCTGGAGAAGTTGGACTTGGCTGAGGATATGGAATTGCCTTTGTATGGCGCTGACGGAAGGTAATGGGAATGGCTCCATGGGTCTTCCTCTCTGCAGAAGTGGAGATGTTGGTAATTATGCTGTAATTCTGCATCATAGATACATGTATCTTGCTGACTCCTGGTTTGATCCCTCTGCATACGTGACTCAGACTACAGAAGACCTGTCCTGTTGGCAGTACTAAATGCAGCAGTGACAGCAAGACAGTAGTCCCTGTGTTTCTTTAAGTTGTGGTGTTTAGTCCAAGGTCATTTGAAAGCAAGAATAAGAATAATAATCATGTAGTGATGTGTGGGTATTTTCCAGTAAGTAAAGATCGGGTGTTATTTAATATTGCTCTGTTCTACTGACTTTCCCTCAGTTTGGGACTTAAGTGGAAGAGAAAATCCATCCTAATCCCGTTAGGCACTGCCTGATTCAAGGTCTGGCTTTGCTGATACTCGCACCTAATGGTGTTCTGGGTGAGTGGTTCAGGACAGCCATTGCTCGGTGTGTGCAGAATAGTGGCCCTGCTGTTAAAGACCCATTGCGTGTTCAGTTTGCTGTTTCCCATTGTATTTGGTGGGTGATATTGCCAAGCAGATCCTGTTTAACTCCAGTGTTAACTGCTGCTATTCACTTGACTGCATGTTTTCCTTCTCCTTTCCATGTCTTTTAGAGAAAGCTGTTTCTCACCTGAACTCAGTTTCTTCCTACAGCGTTTAGCCTTGAAAGTGAAGCATTGAAGGTGTCCTCTTGCTCCTTCCTAGAAGTTCAGGAGTGACCAGGACTAGCCACTTCATGCTCAGGTCATGCTGACCTGGGAAGAATGCCTTAGTTTAACTGAGCTGAGCCTTACAGACCTGTACCCCTCAAATCTGCCCATGTGCTGCCCTGGCATTACTGCAGAATGCCTTCACTCAGGCGCCTTGATCGGCAATGGGAGCTCAGGATTCCTAAATGTCATCCTATAATGTCTAATTAAGGTTGCAGTTTGAAGACATCATGTACTTTAATTGAAAACTGTAAGAGTAATCTATTCCATTTTTTTTCCTGTTAAATTAATAGTGTGGACCTTTAGCAGATGGTTACTGAGACGCTGTTGTTAATAAAAACATCCCACTGCCTGCAATCCAGCCACACAGCTCCCCAGCCAAATGCCTTTTCCACTCGGTGGCTTTATTCTCCTGCGGTGCCAATTAGTGGTCCCCGGGCTGCCATTGAGCCTCTTTGGCAGGGTTTAAACCCTGCAGAGGTGTGTTCTGCTGGGTGATGCTGGTGGAGCTGGCAGCAGCCTGATGCTGCTCTCTGGCAAAGCAAGAAATGCTTTGGGCCCCAGCATGTTCTCCGTGCACTAGGGTGATAGACCAAGGGGTCTGGTTTAAGCTGTTTAATGGCATTTTTGAGTGCCTCTGCATGTGAGCACCCACTGCATTCAGTAGGGGTGAGCTCTGCCCCTCCATCCCTGCGTCCTCCCGTCCCAGGTTTTGGTAGCAGATCTTTTGTTCCCCCCTTTACACTTCCTCCCTCCCTCTCCTGTCTCCTATTGCTTTGCTGCTTCCCAAGGGGACACACAGCAGCAGCAGGGACTGGGAAAAGCTGGAATATTTATCACTCTCTCCTACTCAGCGGCTCTAAAACGGCTTCTGCAGAATAAATCTCCTTTAAGACCCTTCTGGAGTGGGGTTTGGCTTATTGCTCCAGGAATAAAGAAAAGCCTTTCCTTCACCAGGCGGTGAGCTGGGAGCCCAGCGGTGATGGCTCGGGAGCTGCCTGATCCTGGTGATTTGTGGGTTTCTGTCTGCAGGAGCACAGCCCCAGTGTTTGCTGCAGGAGCCGAGGTGGTGGAGCGCAGGGCGAAGCAGTGTCCTTGTGTAGGTACCACCAGGCCGCTGATGGCAAACGGTTTCCCAGGGTGAGAGCATCACTCCGGGAGGGAGGAGCAGAAGGATGCAGGGATCCATGTTTGCCATAGTGCCTTCGTGGAGGAGGAATTTGCACTGGCTCTGAGGATGTGAAGGTCGAGTTCCAGTGAGGCAGGGACCTTGTGACAAAGAGATCTCTGCCCCTTAAGGGTGCTGGGAATATTTGGCTCTATTCCCCATGTCAGCTCAGGGTGTGCAGCCCAACGCGTCTGCTTTAGGAAGCTGCAGAGGGGGTAACATTTTGAGGCCAAAATAAGCCTGGCCTGCAAAAGGCCAAAGAAGTGGACAGGTGAAATGGTATTTCAGGTTTTGTTCCAGTGAGGCTGCACGGGGTAGTGACAACTTGCTCTGTGTGGCTTTCCCATCAGTTTGTAGTTGGAATCGTCAGAATATTAATGGCTTTGAGAGCGGGGACAGCTGGAAAATGAGAATGGCTTAACCCAGCTGAGGAGATGCTACACAATCAACATGAATTTGTATTTTCATTTCGGAGCGGAAGGATGATGAGGGAGAAATGGGATGGAATTTGTCTTAGAGCAACAAGGATGCACCGATATCCTCAGAGAATGAGCCATGCTTGCTTGCTTAAGAGATCACAACTGCATTAGCTCTGTGGTATAAATCCAGAGATGCATATGAACTCTCTTGTTTTCTCTTAGAGCATGCATATATTTCAAGCTTACTAATTTGGGTGTGTAGAAAGTAATAACTTGAAATTCAGACTTCACTTTTGTTTCTTAAAGTAATGATGCATTACTTTGAGAGCAGAGAGTGGCTTAAGCTGCCACTTTGGGATGCAGTGAGGACTGTCTGACCCCGCTGGGGTGTTGGATCCCTGTGCATGGGTCCATCCCCATCCTGGTGCTGGAGTCCTTTCCAGTGTCTGCCCATGAAGGCACACACATTGTACAGTGCTGTACAGTGCGTGCTGGCGAGCGCTCTGCTCCCTGCTGCTGCCTGTGCTGCAGCTGGGGCATGGGAGGTGACATCGGGTCACTCCTGCTGCAGCTCTGCCTGGTGCTGTGCTTAAATATTGAAGCGGCCCAGGAGCTGCTGTCACGTAGCGCTGGGTGGGAGCTGGAGCTGGTGCTGGAGCTGGTGCTGGACCTGGCGCCGGAGCTGGCGCTGGAGCTGGCGCTGGCGCTGGACTGGCGCTGGAGCTGGAGCTGGAGCTGGAGCTGATGCTGGACCTGGCGCTGGTGCTGGAGCTGGTGCTGGAGCTGGACTGGAGCTGGTGCTGGTGTTGGCGCTGGACTGGAGCTGGCGCTGGTGCTGGAGTTGGTGCTGGTGTTGGCGCTGGACTGGAGCTGGCGCTGGCGCTGGTTCTGGCGCTGGTGTTGGAGCTGGTGCTGGTGCTGGCGCTGGTGTTGGAGCTGGCGCTGCACAGCACCCAGGTACCGTCTGCAGCTCCATTGCTGCCCGGCTCACACCTCGCTTCCATTGAGGTGAGCTCTT